>JALPQI010002968.1:0-90120 GCA_025490895.1 Thaumatotibia leucotreta
TTCTAAGGACGTTTAAAGAAAATTAAATTTGCTACAATATCATTTTAAAATAGCTTCTATAGGCCCAATAGTTTATTCATATTAAAGGTTTCAGAGTTTCAGAAATTATATCCTTCAGGGTTATAATCGCCACAATTTTACGAATAAAGGATTTTTTGCGATTTTTCTATTTTTTACAAAATTGCATTCAGCGCTTGATGTCACAAATTTGGACTATAGAGTAGGCAAACATTATATTATAAACAAGTTTGCAAAAAATCAGAACTACCAGATTTGTCGCATACTAGGGATGTACATTTAAAGTTTCTCGACCAATGGGGCACTAATACGAGTAGTAGCACATTTACTGGTACTATTAAGTGTGCAATTTATGAAGTTAACCCTTAAATGCATACTATTGTAATCAACATTTTTTTCTACAATATCTAATGCACATTAAAAGACACAAATAATTTGAGTCACTTGGTCGATATGTAAAGGTCTATAATTGGCGTTATTTTGATTACCACATAAATATGTAGCATTATAGCAACAGTATGCAGCATGGAAGAGTTGCTGCTGAAATTTGTAGCTTTTTCGGATGCTATGTTACGTTAATAAGTACATGCTAAGTTTTGACAATCTGAACTAGGAGTTTGCATTAAGAACTCAAGAATAATAAATAATATCAGTCAAGTTGTGTAACTGAAAAGTGTGTCTGTCTTTCTTCAGGGCAATTTTCTACATAGCAGATGTATAAAGTGTTTCAATTTCCTTGCCGTCTTACTTACCCGTCTTGACCTCACCTATTTTTTTAGCATGAACTAAAGTTTTGTCCAATTTAGTAGAATTTGCTTACTCTCGATCTATTTTATTCAGGGAGGTTGGATTGTGAAGTTGGACATTGACACTGAGAATGGAGGCATGCAACTGGATCCCAATTTCCTGATCGACTTCGGACGTGAACCCAATGGTCCAGTGCTGCCCCATGAAATGAGGTTAGAAAATACGTACCTACTAATATTACTATACTATACTCATTTACAATATAATTATGGTAATGAATATATATTATAATGTGCAACATGCTACTATAGATTATACATACTGTATACGTTCGTATAAAGATAATGTAGATTCTTCGTTATTTAGCATTATAATACTCGTAAGTAATTTATTTGTACACCGCATTTGTAACGTAAAAAAAGTATAAATTAATGCCAACAATTCTTTTGATCAAAGCAAGATAGATAGATACCTTTACGTAAAATACAAAGGTATCAATATTTAAACGAACCTAAAAATAGAGGTAATTATTCTCTGGATATAATCCGATAAAATTGTTTTTATATTCGTGTATATAGTTCATGAAAAATTATTGCGATAACCGAAGAAAATATTAAAAATAGACAATTTTGAATCGACTTTTACTCCGGGTATATAGATCGCTTAGCACGAATCTCGTTTAAACCTACAATACAACATTTGACTCAATTTCCTTCCTTCAGGTATCCCGGAGGAGACTGCACTTCAGATATTTGGCTTGCTGATAATTGATAAATAAAATTTAAAAATGTATACACCTTTGCAATAATGTTTAATTTTCTTAAATGTGCAAATATATACCTACATAATCGTTCGTTATTGTATTTTTTAAACCTTGAAGTAAGTCCTACTAAAAATAAATTCTTCACGTCTAAATCCTTTAACTTGAAGCGAACATTTCAACGAAATTTCTTATGATGTCAGATTAATTCGTGGGTGAATGCGATATATAAATAGTCATTTTATTAACAAGAGTTCCGACTTTATGCATGTAAAAATAGCAGACGGGGTTAAATAATTTCCCGTTTGAGTTCGCGACAAAAGTTTGGATGTAGCCAACACATTCAGCTTTCAATTACGTCCAAATTTTGGCAACAAGGGACAGAATAGTCCGGCGGTGCGCTGGTCAAATTAACAACTTTCAATCTAATTATTGCGCGAATCCAGTTAGTTCGCTTTGCTCAAAACTGCTCAAAATTAACGCTGTGAATTTAGGTGTTGATTGTTGACTAATGAAATAAATTGTTTAGGTATTGAGAGAATCACACACAATGTCACGTACGCTCATCATCAGTATTCTCAGCCTATAGACGTCCACTACTGTACAAAAACCCAAAATATACATATTTTATATGTACGTACTTCGTTCAATACTAGCGTTGAGTAATAATAAATCAGTTATAATTGCATTAGATCGCATCTTTGTCATGAGATAATAAATTCTATGGATGTAAATGTGGTAAAATTGATTATTAACAAGCTTAAATTAGCTTCAGAACTTAGTACTTTATAATAAAAAATTAAGAGTAATTATATGATCTTTTATTTTTCATCGATTTTAAGCATCCGCTTACTGTCATGCGGATCTGTATATTATTATTTGAACACGTAGTTGTAGTCATTTTAGTAATGTATTCATTAAATAATGAACATTGCACGTGATTAATTGTATTCTGTATAAATTTCGTACTTCTTTCATTTTATCACAGACTTATATATACGAACCTGCGTAATGGATATCAAAACGAGGATACCTAGCTCTGCTCCAGACCAGTTCTTTGTGTCCTACCCAGACGTCCTATTCATCTTTGATAACAAAGGACCTCTTACATAAATTTGATATGGACTGAAATATCTGAATTTCTAGCCAATATTAAGTATAATATTAATAGGTATATGTTGTCATTAGAATTACCAAGCCAAAGAACAAAAATAATACTGTTTAACCAATACCTCAGTAATCATTTCTATTGATAACTAAGTCCCAAAGAAATCTGAACATTGATCGAGTTCTGGACCTCGAGTCCCCTTGTGGAAACAGTTTATTAAGTTCGTTCAGTAGTTAAATTTAAAACTTAAAAGTACATAACAAAAAGCACAATTTTACTTAAACTATAAAATTAAAAATGCAAACTATTAAATATAATTTCAAAAACAAATAAAATAACTGAATCATGAACTCCAATTTGATTGATTTTTGATAGACAAAATACACGTTTACTCAATTCGGTTATAGATCAATAGAGTAACCTGGGAAACTGTTAAATGAAAGAAATATTACTGCAATAGTTGATACAAAAGATTCCAAACTGCACTCTAGGGTACGGCCATCAGATAAAGTTTGTTATTTACTGAAAGAACTGCCGTTATTTACTTAAAGAACTGCAGTAAAAGTGATGTGTGGAACCTATCGGGTGCAAAAGATACATAATGTTTACCTTCGGAGAATTTATTTTAGATAATAAAACGTATATTGAAACCGCTAAAATATTGCATAAAAATTAAGAAATTTTACAATGCTGATTAATTGAAATTTAAATATAAATCTCCCAACGTACCGTACTCAAAGAATTTTAAAGAAATTAGATTTATTGCCCGATTCCAACTGAGTACAGGAATTCCTGATTGCATTTAAAGCTTAAAAAGTCCATTACGAAAGGTTTATAGTCCAAAACCCAATTCCAATCTTAACACTTGAATCGATTGGAATTGAACAAAATAGAGATTGCTTTCACGATAATGAAAGCGGCTTAAAAAGGGTCCAGAAAATGTCCAGACGGCATTAGCAGTTAGTCGTTACTGCTACCTACCCACTCTAAGTACGCTTTGGAAAATTAAAGAATACTATATTTTAAAAAATAAAGTGTGATCAATTAAATTGGTCGTTTATTTGTTTACAGGCCAATTTTAATACAATAGCAAACATTACAGTATTGAGTAAAATTTTATCATTGTATACGAGTTTTATGTCAGTCAAGTGATAAACTTTCAGATAACGAATCGAAACCCAATGTTATCACAAGCGTTGCCAGTTTATTTCACAGAGCTACAGTGTTTTGTTGGATTTATTCAATTCTAATATTGTTTAAGTAAAAGTGTGTTAAAATGGGTAAAGTCAAAATATCAACTGTTCTCGACAATCTTAAATTTGATGGAATACAAATAAACACTAAGCAAGCAGAAGATTACATCAAAACATATGGCGGTATATTTAAAAGCATAAATTTTGAACTGAAAAACACTGTTACAAAAACAGATTATTTTTCCAACTCCATAATATGTGCAGATTCATCCGAGTTTCTTTTGCCGGATACTTTGACATTATCGACCACGGAATCATGGACAATTATAACCAACAGATTGAAAAATTTGGCCACCAGAATAAAAGAAAAATCAAGCTTATTCTGTCAACTTGAATGGTTAATTCGGCAAATCCCTATTGAAACCACACAACAAAGTGTAGACTTGATTGTTAAGAATGTGTCGCATGCAAGTGGAGATTGGAAAGCAGCTTATATTGAAGAAGGAGTTATCGCTATGGCAGCCCGCACGCCGATGCTGATACTTGGTTTTCTCGCTCAAATATTTAAAACTTGTGATGACCCAATAATTTTATCTACACCCCAGACTGCCGTCATCTGTCACCTCTTTACCGAAGTGTGTCGTGAAGTTGGATGGAATGTTCGATTAATATTAATAGATCAATTAAATAATCTGAAAGATATCGAGCAGAGTCACAAAATATATCCAAATCTGTTCAACGGCTTGTTGCCTGAAGTCACAGGGATTATTACTGAACGATCTGATTTGGATTCTGCCGTCGATATTTTCTTAAATACGGGGTTTCACCCCCTGCCAATTACTCGTTTACTCGTCCAAGAAAGTATTTTGGAAGACTTTCAAAATAATTTGGAATGGAAATGCAAATCAAGTAAGGAAGAAATTGGAGAAGAAGAAATCGTTAAAAACTGCTCCAATGCATTTAAATATAACGATAAACTATTTTTATTTAATTATACTGGAAACCATGTTCAGCAGGGGTCGCATCACGTATTAGTAGAAGCTTTTAGAACTGTCAGAGAAGTGTTGTCACTAGTTCGTAACTACAAACAATTGTGTTTATCACTTTGGGCTAGCAGTATTTCAGAGGCAAACGAAATTGCTTTGAATGTCAACGTACCTATAATATGGATAAACGATTATTGTAATTTCACTGGTTGTGATGAAGTTACTAAATCAATTTATAAAAGAATAGATTCAGTAAATATGTCAGTTAAAATGAACAGCTCCATAGTGAAACTGATAAATAATCAAGGAAACTGGTCGAAAAAGACTTTTACAGAACGTTGCGATTCAGTATTGAAAGCGATTAAATGCAACGATCTTAGTTTAGGAGATAAGGTTGAGGCTGAAATATCAAATTGGAAGATTAATAACTTTATCACTATCAATAACGATACGATAATATTGGGATTTAATATACCCGATAAAATAGTACTATATAATACATTTGGAGCTGTAGCTGTACCTTCTCCGGGCTTTGATAATATTATCAGGGCTCTTATAAATGGAAGTGGTGTAATAATTGCATCTAAACCTAAAAATGAGGAAGAAATTTTTGTTGCATTTGAAACAGAAGGAATACCAGTAGCATTTATAGATGAAGAAGAGACGGACGAATTAGAAGAACTTCAGGTCCCTCTAGGAGACAGTTGGTGCTTTCAAACTAAAGTTATATGGACAACTTTTGGAACGACATTTGCTAACTAATAAGATAAAGACTCGGTTTTACTATCGGTAATTAGATCCCACCAACTAACTGATAAATGATAATTTTGCTTTACATATATATATGAATACGGTAATTAAATAAGTAGTTTAAGTACCTAGATTGATGTAAATTGTTTTATTTCAAGTCATTAATGGGTATGAATGATGGTAAATCAAATTCTAGTAAAATATGTATGTTCTTCTCCTATGTCTGTGTTCACCATTGATTATTTTCTATTTGGCCTGTAAGTGAACTAATAGATGATATTGTTGCATAGTATAAGCCCACCTGATGTATCTACCTATATATTTATGCAATATTTAAATAAATAAACATAACAAAAAGTTTCACTTACAACCTCATACTTCAACATTTTCAAACTATTTACCTACTCACATCACATCACATCATCAGCCTATGTTAGTCCACTGCTGGACGTAGGCCTCTCCTATTAACTATGCGTATAGACGCATTAGGAGGTAAATGCCCATAATCGCCACGCTGGGCAAGCGGATTGGCGTTCGCAGTATTGTGTCCACTATAATGACGCTGCTGCCCATCATCAATCTTGTAGAATGGTCAGTGACACTTTAATCCCTTAGTCGACTCTTACGACACCCGCAGGAGGAGTTGGGGTGGTGACAAATGTATTCTTACTGCCGTCACCACACGGCCATTTACCTACTCAGTGACACATAAATTCAGTTTCCATTAAAATGTTACCCTATAATTTGTAATGTATTGTCTGATACACGTACATGCCTTTATAAATTAGGGTGCGGCAGAAGAAATGTATCGGATACTCGCTATCTATTTATTAGTCGTAGCCATATTAGGTATTTCTGTTCACTCACAGTATTTTATTCATGAACCTTTAGGGTCCCGATGGGAATTTAAATCAAAGCAGACTGTATTAACATGCTATTAGACATGGTGTGTATTCATTACGGGCATATAATTTGCTGAAGAGTAGTATAAGACCAAGGAACCTTTTTACGTTGATTTCCTTAGAAAATTAGGAATATTATTATTTATTCCTACATAATAATTCAGCACGCAATGTGTTATTTTCTCCATACAAAAATATCAGTATTTCCGTTTTTCGGTATATAAATTCTAAGTTAATGAAGCAATTTAAAAATACGATGTTGTAAATTACATAAAATATCAAGTAGTACACAAAGAGCATAAAAAACAAATATTGGGCTAATTCGAGGTTTTACGAAGAGTTTAGGACATGATAGGGTACCTACACTTAGATAACTTTTAGAACAATAAAATTATCCATTCGGAATAATTCGGCGCCCAATGAAGAGCAACGTACTCAAGTTAAGCGCTCGTTGAGAGTTAATTTTAAAAGCAGATAACATAACTGATATCAATTTTAACAAATGTTCGTACCTACATTGCTGCTTCGAAAATCTTTAAAAAAATTCAGACATTCTTAAAAAAATTCGCGCGCCGTCTTCAGGATTACCGCCTTTTGCCCTTTTGCATCTGACCCTTGATCCAACCACCTAGCGAGAGCCTTTTGAGGTGTTGATCGAGACTCGCGAGATCGCTATGAGACCGTCAGCAGAAACAAGTATAGTATTTAGGGCCTTATCACACTTGCGATTTACAAGCGAGGCGAAAGCGAAGCGAGCGCGCAGCGTGTTCGTCGCGTGCCCGCAACCAATTCGCCGCGATGGTGTAGCGATTACGCCGCGACCGCGTGTCGAATACGCCGCGACTGCGCACCGAGTTTGTCGCGTCAAGAGTTGGTATCCATTACGTAATAATAAATCTTATGAGTGACTGTCTAAGACTCGGATCACTCTGAGCGATTTACTGACGGCTGCGCAGCGTATTCGTTACGCGATCGCGGCCAAATCGCAACGCACTCGCGGCGAATTGGTTACGGGCTCGCAACGATCACGGTGCGCGCTCGCTTCACTTTCGCCTCGCTTGTAAATCGCAAGTGTGATAAGGCCCTTATGGAAGGTGTTGCCCGTCGCCTCCATCGCTTATTGTGTCATCCTGAAAAATACCCCCTTATTCATAAAGGCATCCTAACTCCTAGCAAGCTGCTAAGTATTATTTGTCACTTTCAGTATTATAGGCATATTGATAAGACCGAAAGGGGCAAAAATACGGCAGCCTGCTAATGTAAGTCAGGAGACGTTTATGAATGGGTGGATGGATTCGGATACAAGGTTAGGGAGAGAGTTAATATCAATTGCTATTGATCGCTTTGTGTTGCCGATTTTAGATAATCTATGATGATAATGAACATGATGAGTAGTCAGCATACACGCATGCTGGAATTACGTCATACAATAATTATTCCCATCCATAGGTAGGAATAAGGAATGAAATTAAAGAAGACTGTAGAATTAAAAAATAAGTTCGTGTCGTCATGCAAAAAAATAAGAGTTATGAAACTGCCGGAAGATTTATCGCCACGCCTTATGGCGCTTCTCCGAGAGTTACAAAAAATTGACCTAAATCCTCGTAGTAACTTCATTTGGCAACTCGGCTCGGATATCTATTTAACTTTAATGACCAAGTCACTACTTCAAATGAATCTAAAGATAAGGGAAAAGCGATTTATAAGGGAGAGCGGAAGATTTATTCAGTTTGTTGGTCATTATTTTATGAATACAATCTAGTTTAACTACACTCAAGAGCAAACCCAGTTAGGTGTAATTTTTCATAGAAAGTGCTGTCAACATGCTCATTTCAAACATTTTTGTTTTATAGGTGGCATTATTTAGAAAAGATTAACATATTTTAATTGATTATAGTTTAACATCAAATTGTGTTGGAATATCATTTAGTTGAACAACTCAACTTGGGTGTCGTAAGAGTGGAATAAAGGATAGAATTGTCACTGACCATTTATATCGAAAATTGATGATGGGCAGCAGCGTCATTAGAGTGAACACACTACTGCGATCTTCAACACACTTGCCCAGCGTGGCGATTATGGGCGTCCATACGCATAGGCAATAGTAGAGGCCATTGTCTAGCAGTTGACGGATGAAGGCTGATGATGATGTTTAAAAAGAGGCTTTTTAAAATACCACCAAATATGATATACAGGGCTTTTTTTGGGTTTAGGAACTTATTTTTATATCTACGAAGCTATACAAGTATTTATAACAATAAAAATACACAGAGTTAATATTATTACGTTTTTGGCAGCTATTTCTATGAATATTTGCACCTGAACATAGCTCGTGAGTGTAGTTGGCTCAACAGATTGTGCTACAGCGTTAAATAAAATACTAGAGTCTCATAAAAATCCCATCTCACCCTTTAAACTGCCGCAAAATTATTGCTTAAGCTACGACAGAGCTGAGGCATTAGGAAAGAAATAACTCTTTGGGAATGTTCACCAAACATCCCATAAGACGTTTCCTTGCGTATTTCGCGTAATATCGGGCCCTCGCATTCGTCTCCCAATATGTTCTCGGGCGTAGTGTTACGAGTTTCGTAATTTGATTCTACTGAAATATTAACTGAGAAAATTTACGCGGAGAGACAAATGGGGTGGGGTGAAACGAAGAAGGATAATGGGCGCGCTGTGGAATCTGTGAGGTACGCTTAGAATTATTACAATTTATATAAACATTGAATTGACAATGACAACAGCCGTGTGGTGACGGCAGTAAAAATACATTTTTCACCACCCCAACTCCTCCTGCGGGTGTCGTAAGAGTCGACTAAGGGATTGAAGTGTCACTGACCATTATTTGATAAAAGATTGATGATGGGCAGCAGCGTCATCATAGCGGACATATTACTGCGATCGCCAATCCGCTTGCCCAGCGTGGCGATTATGAGATTTATGAGCATTTACCTCCTAATGCGTTCATGCGCATAGTTAATAATAGGAGAGGCCTACGTCCAGCAGTGGACTATGATAGGCTGATGATGTGATGTGAATTGACAATAAACCTCTTTGCGAATTTAAAATAGTTTGTGTACAGACTAACTTAGATGCCTGTGATACATTGTGATATTATCATCATCAGTCTAAGTCCTGCAGTAGACTATACTGGGCACAGTCCCCTGCTGGACTTAGGCCTCTCCTATTACTTATGCGTATGGACGTAGCAAGACTAGGAGGTAATGCCCATAATGGCCACGCTGGGCAAGCAGCTTAGCGATCGCAGTAATCGTCTATATTTCAATTTTTTTTTGAGACATTTCATCGATATACAATAGCACTTCAGGACTCTAGAAGATATCGAGTAATGTTATACAAAATAAAACAGTCCCATTTTTTTTGCGAAGTCGGTTGATAAAAATGGCTTGCACATCTGATAATGAACAATCACTTGCAGATGAAATAAAACTATCAAAACGTATAAACTCGCGCATACTCGTGTATTAACTAACTTTAACTTGAAGTTTCGAACACTTTACAGGGTTCGTGGTCTGCCGATGAAGTTAATCCGTTTTCATAGTTTTATTTCATGTGTAATCCTCGCGGTAACCGAAGAAAATATTAATCACTTGCAGCTTTGTCGCGGCTATACCTTTTTGGTTATATTGATTCAAATGGGCTTTGAAGAAATGCATTGTTTGTTCATTGAACCCTTTTTAATTAAATCATTTATCATTACATTGTTACAAAACACATCCAGATCAACACTCTCGTTCAATGCCTGCGGACGTGATATGATTTTGCATACCAAATGACCTCCGAAATCCAAATACTAGAAGGGATTCAGCTTCAAACGCACAACGGAATAGATAATTCTCGAGATATAAATACCGTATCACCTACATCAACACTCGTAATATATACAGTGTGTTGTCATGATATAGGCTATTATTGAAACCGAGGAATGCGATGCAGATTTTTAGCCAAACATTGAGCATTATTTGATTCAAAATAGTAATTTTAAAGTTAATTGAGAAGCAATGTACTTCAAAATAAATCGTTAATTTGCACTTGACAATGACAGATCGCAGCCAGTCGCAGTGTTTGACATCTAAGAAGTATCTACACGCGTTACATTGATTTTTCGGAGGAAATAAACTGAATTGTGCGGTCAATTTATTATGTATTTGTCGAATGTTAAGACTTAAAAATTATTGCTAGTGATCATCATCATCATCATCATCATCATCATCATCAGCCTATGATAGTCCACTGCTGGACGTAGGCCTCTCCTATTAACTAACCGTATAGACGCATTAGGAGGTAAATGCCCATAATCACCACGCTGGGCAAGTGGATTGGCGATCGCAGTAATGTGTCCACTATGATGACGCTGCTGCCCATCATCAATCTTTATCAAATAATGGTCAGTGACACTTCAATCCCTTAGTCGACTCTTACGACACCCGCAGGAAGAGTTGGGGTGGTGACAAATGTATTCTTACTGCCGTCACCACACGGCAAATTGCTAGTGATGCGTATTAAGTATTACTCATTTTTGTAAAAGCCTAGGTCTTGGTAACACACTGTATGAACAACAAATCGTTTCGTTTAATGACCGAAATAAACGTTTTAGGTTAGACGAAATATAGATTTATTTTTTATATCATAATATTAATTGTCCTTTCCACACAACATTTTCACGCTTTTTACTATCTACAAAATTATTTAGAAATTCACAAAATAGATAAAAGTACCCATATTATTTTATTTTAGGTATACATCAAAAGTAATTTTACAAAAACATAGTAGTGTAAAGAAAGGAAAATTGATCATTTTGATTCAAATAAGGAAGGCTGCCTTCGAGTCAATACCATGGGGTCACAAGTCATAAAATAAGCATGTTTGTGTAGGCAAAGTGCTCTTTTGACGCAACGTGCAAGTAATAGGTGCTCGAGACTAGCGGATAACACGTGACATGAGCACGATATTGCAATTTCGATTGAATTTCCTATGAACGTACTGTTTGCTGATCAGTTATTCAAAAACAATATATTGTATTCACTCTATTTTAGTCCAGTATTAAAAAAGAGCGTCTATTTTAGGGATCCGTTCCGTAGTAAACAAGGAATCCTTATAGTTTCGCCATGTCCGTCTGTCTGTCCACAGTATAGCTCAGTGGCCGTTAGTACTAGAAATTTGCAATTTGGTACAGGTATACAAATACAGTCATGTTAATCACGCTGACAGAGTGGTAAAATAAAATATAGAAATATTTTTTTCGGGTACCTACCCTAGTCTACAGGGTGTAATCGATAAGTGTTTACAGGCATAATTCCGTAAATATGAGAGATATTAGAAAACTTGTAACTGATATCGAAAGTACGTTACCCAACCAGTAAAATTACATTAATAACTTTTTCTAAATAGATGAAGTAATATTAAAAATACTAACTTAAAACGCTCCCATACATTTAGTATGACGACTTACAGCCTTAAGGAATATCGGGTGGCGTAAGAGATAAAACTGTTAGAGATTCGTTATTTGTACGAATACATTGTAATAAAATAATAATACTACCGTTTCTGAAATAATTAATCTAACATTTATTCTTAAATATAAAAATATTCGTATTAAACTAGTCTTTCAATGAACGGTTACGTACTAAATGTATTGGAGGGTTTGAAGTTAATATTTGAGATATTTCTGGTTTTATTTCAAAAAAGTTATTAGTGTAATTTTACTCGTTGAGTAATGCACTTTCCATATCAGTTAATTTTTTTCTGATATCTCTCATATTTACGGAATTATGTAAACACTTATCGATTACACCCTGTATATGAATAATGAGCTTATACACTGTGGATGAAATATGTCGGGCCCTGGAGGTAAGCTACCTTAAATTCTTAAGTTAGCTCATTTTACTTAATTTATTCCTTTATTATAGAAAAGAAACAAAACTGCATTGAAAGATTTTTTTATTCCGCTTATATCGTTCGTGGAATAAACACGTTAAAAAAACCTTATTTTGTATTACACTAATCGTGAAGGTCAATGACAATGATAAAATCTCTAAAATACATTACATGTACACTTGTCTGACTGAAAAATCTATAAATTTGATTATTTAGTAAATAAATTGTATCCATAAAAATTCGTAAAAAATATGACATAATTTGAATGCACTTTTGTTTTTTAGAAAAAAGGAATGTCTCCTATAGTTAAAATGAGTCAACTTTACGATTTGATGGTTTCCCTGCAGGGCCCTAGTTATCTTTCCACTCCGTATAGTACTTTAAAATAAAACAATTTCGAACGGAATCGGCCCAGCCGTTTTTTTAATAACTACTGAACCCTACCTATCTGTCTCCTTTTTCTAGTGTATATCAACGACCTACCAAAAATCATTGAAAAACATTGCGTACTTTTTGCTGACGATATCTCTATCCTAACATCTTATAACAATACTTCCGACCTTCATTCCGAAATAAACAACATCCTAACAAAAGTAACAAAGTGGTTAACCGACCACAACTTAGAAATAAATTTTACAAAAACTAAACTTATGTCATTTCATCCACATCAAAAAGACCCCCTAAACATAACATATAGCTATAATAATAACCCATTGGAAGTTGTTGATCAGTTTACATTACTCGGGATGGTAATAGATAAGCACATCTCCTGGAAACCACATATAAAAAATATAAAAAGTAAAATATCAAAATTTGTTTACGCTTTGAAAGAAATTAAAAAAACGACCGACTTCACAACGGCACTTCAGACCTATTACTCATATGCCTATAACTGGTTAAGCTACGGTGTAATTTTATGGGCAAATAGTACGGACGCACCGAGCTTACTTATTCTTCAAAAAAAACTGACCCGAATTTTAGTCAATGATCAAGAAATGAACAGCTGCAAACCCTACTTTAGAGAACATAATATTCTAACTCTTCCTTCTATTTATATACTGGAAATGTGCAAATTCGTTAGGAACTACCCCGAGTTATATACTAAACGGGAAGATGTAACAAAAAACCGTTCTATGCGTTACAAAAACAGACTTTTACTTCCAGCGTCAAAATTGAAGATGTTTTCAACTGGTCCATTTGTCATGTCAGTAAAAATATATAATAAATTGCCAGATAAAATAAAAGAGGAAACTACTGAAATAGCGTTCCTGCGCAAACTGAAAAAATTATTAATTAGCAAGTGTTATTATACTTTGAATGAATATTTGAATGATGAATTTAGCGATATTTAGATATTTTTTAGCCATGTACTAATTTATAAATATAAGTCTAATTATAAGTGCCTTGCTCTCTATATCTTGCTGCGCCCAACAGGGTACATAATGCGATCTATAAATATATATTATTATCCCACCTGTGTAACCATTATGTGCAATAAATGATTGAGTATTGAGTATCACTAAGTTAAACGAATGTTAAAGCGTATCGTTCTCAAAAACGATAAAAGATACTTTCATCAAACCAAAAAACGTCGAAACAATATATTAGGAATTCAAATAGAAAATGTTCGAAGTGTATACAAACAGCGTAGATTTTTTTATTTGTTATACTTGAGATGCATTCAGACCAAAAGAGCATTCGCTATTCTATCCCCCACCTCTACGAAATTAACGAATCACGTTTTGTGATTGATATCGTAGAGTGGGGGATAGAATAGCGAATGCCCGTTTGGTCTGAATGCATCTTTACATCATATATTATAAGCATGGCTCAATGTAACTACAGTTAATTTCACTGCGCAAGCTATCATGATTCAAATTTGATTCTCCCCGTTGCTTTTAATAGAAACCTGCTTAATATGCGACCCATTAAGGTGGATGCTAATAACGCGTTTGCCGATGAAGATTGTGTTTACGTCTCTGTATTGCAATCTAATCCTCTTAATCCGATACTTTGGATATTGAGCGATAGCTGGAGTTTCAGATTTGTACAGTAATAGCAATAATACCTTAGGTACACAGCACAGGTATCTAAAAACGACCTTAATTTGAGCGATATAGGTCATAGTACTCATAGTCAAAGTCAAACGATTTCATTTTCAGGTAGGCAGAGCAACAAGCACTTTAGAACCGTCATATAGGTACATGAAATTAAAACTACTTCTGGTTCTAACCCTACACCACTGCCCCGAAACTATCGGTCAAAAACTCAACGGGTCTTTTTTTTCAAAACATTATACATAATTTAACTAATTAACATGCAGTAAAAAAAGCAAAACATAAAAATAGTTTTCTTCATATTTTCTTCATAGTTTTATTTCATAAAAATAGTTCTTAAAAAAATTGTCAAGAGTTATATTATATGAGCGAGTGACATATATTTGTGTTGTCTTCATTGTGTAATAGAAAATGGCTTGACATGCTAACGCGTGTCTAGATTATACCTACATATTACTGGTACAAGTACAAAATATTGCGGTTTATAAATGTTGATAACTTATAAGTAATCAGTAGGTACTCAACCATTATCTTATACGAGTAACGGCATCTTGTTTTGTAAGATAGCCTAGTGGACGAATTCAAAAATACGAATGAAAATATAATTATTGTTACGTATTAAACAATCTTGTAACTTAAGTAACGAAGATTGTAATCTAATCCGTTTTTGTTGTTGTGACGGATAAGGTAAACTGATGAAACAAAATACAATAACTATTTCGTTACACAAACAAATACCTAAGTATTTTGTTCCGCCCATTCCGTGTTGTATTCTGATTAAGTAGTAGATTTTTATTTTCCGGGTACGAATCCTGGCGAGGGCATTATTACACAAATATTTGTTCCTTGGTCATGGCTGTCTATGTATTTAAGTATCTATATGTATCAATCTATTATACATATATATCGTCGCCTGGTAACCCTACCCACATCACAAGCCTTAAATGAGGATAATCCCACAATGTCGTAACAGATGTGCTTACCATAGAAAAAATCAACTGCGAAAGACTCTGTCACGGGATTCATACCCGCTTCCTCTGGATTGCCGGTCCAACGTGCTTCCAATTACACCAGACGACCTTCCGTCGATCACAGCGATCACTAGCGACATCTGTACTTAATGTTTCGAAGGTACTACAACCTTAAGCCACTCCTAAGACCTTAATTGAGCTTACCGTGGGACTAGGTCGATTCGTGTAAGATGTCCCAAGATATTTATTTATTTATTTATTCTAAGGAGTGTTTGTTTAATTTTTCGTCCTCATAATACGATACGGGATGGCCCATTAAGTATTATTGCAACGACCTGTACCTAATATAAGTTGACTCATAACCATATGCCTTATTTTTAGCCTATTTGGTTAGCCGTTTTATAATTTATACCCGTGACTTTTTAATTGCTGAATCACAACACTGTAGTAAAGGGTTAAATGAATTTTTATATCGAGCGTGTTGCAGTACCGACAACTTTAATTAAAATCGCAGCCAACATGAAACGGCGACGATTTCAAAATAACTCGAGAGAAAAACGTCAAATCAACGATGTTTTCTTACCCTCGTACAAAATCTCAAAATTGTTTTAGAATGTCACCTTTATCGTGTGCTTTTTAAGAGTGTTTTTGCATTCAAATTGTTGAGAGAGATAAGAGATTCGGTGAAATAACTGATCAAATGCTCCCATTTAGTTTTGTTTCCTTCGGCGCAGCTGCTACAGAATGCTGCAAGTGCTTTCGTATATTAGCAGATAATAAATAACAGCAGTTTCGAAGGCTAGAATTCTGAACTGAGTTCGAGCTACAGTTTGCTTTCGAGAAAAGTTAAAAAACTCGTAATTAAATACGTACTGTAAATTTTAAATTGCTTCCAGAAGTGAAGCAATGATTTTATTTGAAAAATTCTTCTGTGATTGCAACACCCTATTAAAAAAATAACTAAGAGTTGGTTTTAGGAACTTCTTTCTTAAATTACTATACGAGTACATCATTAATATACATAGCGTCCCTTACTATCCACTACTACTAAGTCCTTACAGAAAATCTTTTACTGTAGACACCAACAAACCCTCATGATTACAAGCAAATAGTACCCCAGAGATTCTATTCAGAAACGAAAATTAAATGCAATACAATAACCAATTCAATGTGTAACCATGTATATAAATGCAGCACACTTGAACATTCGGTTACTGAAGAACTGACAATATGGTAAAATAGTAATAATACAATCAAAATTAACACAATTTACACTACTGACCCGAAAAGAACCAGTAAGAAACTTGGAAGAACTCGTTTCTTTTTTTTTTCAAATAATCATAGGTACATCTTACAACTATCTAACATACATTTAAAAAAACTATAAACGTAAAATTGATTTTCAGTCAATCGAAATATAATAATAATACAAAAGATGTACCTATACACTTAATGAGTCGTAGAGAAGTACCAGAACACAAGCCGTAATTTAGTTTACTGCGATATCAATTTTACTTTATTAATCTGATTAATAGGTACGTTCGAACTGTGGCCTTTAGTAGGATACCACTGAGTAATATTTAAATATACAATTGAAGCCGTGTGCGGAATAAAATGCAAATCCTTTGAAAGCGATATGTCGAATGGAATTAGGACGTTTTGTTGGCCAATACAATAGTCTTGTAATTTTGCTGTCTCAAATGTAGCCTTAGAACTGGGCCCCAGTTTCAAGTACCATGACATAGTCCAAACGCTATTTACTTTATGAGACGACCGTTAAGGCCGGCCATAGGGATTCACGGGCCGTAACACTTTACTGTATCGCAGCCGCATACCAAAGTAATGAGACCGAGCACGCGAAATGTAACGAGTGCCGATGAAACTGTATCGTTTTGTCCAGAGGAATTTTATTATTGAAATTATACAATCCCTTTTACAGAGAGTAGATTTAATATATTTTTAGGTACCTTTTTTAAACTCACTCGAAGAAAATTATGTATGAACACATTATTTATAAATTACATGTCTTAAGCGATCCGAGCCATCATAATTATAACTTTAGGTTTGTTCAAAACTGTAGTATACATTTAATATTTCTAATGTTTTTTACTGTAGTTCCCCTTAAACTTATTTTGTAATTTTTCTTATTTACTTGAGTACTCTGTATGATTTGTTAATTGTTACATCGATATACCAGATTGTAAAAATGGCACAAATATAAACGATTGAGGTAACCGCAATGGTTCTGTCTGAGGTGGGAACCGCAGCACGATCCAAATGGCCAAATGGCGGCGTGCCATGAAGGCTGATTTTTTATTTGGAGAACCGCGCGTGGGGTTACACTGAAAAAAAAAAGATTCTCGAATAAATCCAATTTTTCACCTATAACTTTAAAAAAGTGACCTCATAACTGGGTCATTTGCAAAAAAAGTGTACCTTTCAATTTTTATATGCGATCATAGACTGTAATACACCATTTTACTCGCCATCGTGCGTACTTTTCAGTTATGAAACAAAAAAAGTATGTCTCTAATGTCACGAAAGTAAGTACCTATGTAAATTGAGATTTCTCACTTTAGTTACTCCCATTTCTGCAAATGACCCAACTAGGATACCTAACCACTGACCTGCTTTGATTTTTGCAATAGGTACTCTATTGACATGTAAAATAGTAATAGTAGTATAAACAGGTAGGCACAGCTACGTATGTGAGTGGTTAATAATTATATTATACCAAAAACAGTTGTTAACTCAAAGTTATTTAATTGTTTACCGTTCAAATTAAGGTTATTTATGAAATGAGAATAGTGACAAAAGTTATTTGCTCTTACAGGATTATATAAGAGAAGAATGTAAAAAAAGATAAAGACAAGATAAAGACATTTTGAAACTAAAAATGTAAGACAAGATTTCACAAGTTCTATTATATTATTTAAATTTTGAATAGGTACTAATTTTTTAAAAGACATTACTATCTCTGTAAACGAATTGTAAATGACTTATTTCTAAATCTAAAACCCGAGAGGTTTCAAATTTCAAATGAGTTTAATCAGATACTGTAATAACACAAAGATTCAAAGGTTTTAGCAAATCAGATGAAAACGATACAGCTATTAACATTATCTCGTTTGATGTGATATCAAAATATTAAATAGGCAAATGATTACGTGGTTTTTCAGGGCAAAAAGGTTCAAAGCATTAAAATGGGCTGTTTATCCCGGATTAAACGCGGCTAATTAAGATAAAGGCGAGCTTTATGGAAAAACTGACCTAAAACAAGGATTTGTGAGACTAAAGTATGTATTCTACCTTTACTATAAAGTGTCAGTAGTAGAAATTGCTACACTGCCTACTCTCTAGTGCCTACCCTCAATTATCAATCCTAAATTCTCTGACACCAATCAAATAGTATTGTATAATTGTTTTTTGTTATAGATGGTGTAATATTTTTAATTCAATGCTCATTTTATTGTCTGTGGGAGCCACATCATCAATAAATACTATTTTTCTAGGTATAATGTTTTTATTATACACGACGATTCTTAATCCGTGATCAGGAGTAGAAAAACATTAAAATTTAGCCAAAATTAAACTTATTCGGCGAGGTCTCAAGTTATTTCTTCACTGTTTAATTAATTAAAAGTGAAAACCTAATTAAAACAAATTACCACTTAATACATGGTCATCCTACACTATACAGTTTAACTACGATACGTCAAGTGCCAAGTCAGTATGGCGGGAAACGGGAATTTGATGGATCTTATGTCAATAAAGACTTCTATCTACTCATTATCTTATCAGTGCAACACTGATAACGACGAACATAATTGATAGGAGATTAATGTTAACGTGCATTACCTAAACTTGGTAAAATCTTGAGCAAGTAAAGCAATTTGTTTTCATACAGTACAATTTAATAATGAAATAAAAACAATAAAACTTACCTGACCAACTAAAACAAAAAACATTATTTTAAACATAATTTAACAAGTGTTCAAAATGTCCACCGTGTTGTTCTTGACACAGATCCGCTTGATTGTTCCTGTGATTGGATTGATTCACTCGAAATCTTCTTCAGCAAAGAATCTTAAGATTTGTTGATCGAGATCGTCAGGATGATGACGAGGTCGTCCGGGTGCTCGAGCATGTTGTAGCACTGTAAACTGTCCGAAGTCGCGAAGATTTTTGGTGCATGCGATTTATTAAATTGTGTCCGGGGATCGGAATGTTTGGATGAAGTCCGTGAAATAACTGTTGGGTTCGCCTTGTGCTATTCGTTTGTATTGACAAACGCTGTATGTTTGAGTACGGAGGTGGTAGAGGCATGATTTTTGGTGAATAATTATAATTTTCTCAGTAAATATCCGTGACTATGACTTTGTTTATTATGCGTTTGACAAAAGTGCAAGGTTTACTCATCAATTGACAATTGCTAATAACTTTGTAAAGAGATTACAATACAACCTCATAAATCCGATATGGTAGTAGTACAGTGACAAGGATTTTAGGATAAAATTTAATTCAAAATTAAAACACGATTAAAAAATTAATAAATTTGTTTTCACGTAATTACTACTTTAACGTAATCCCCATCAATTACCGAGTTAGAAAAAATGATTCCTGATCACGGATTAAGAATCATCGTGTATATCAAAATAAAACATTTTTTCATCACACTTGCTTTCTAAGTGCGCCATTGCTAGCATGCATCGCGGGAGTAATAGAAAAGATTTCTATACCTAAAATATATTTTGTCTTATTTTTGTGCGCATGAAAACATTGTATGCATAAGAGGCATAGGTCGAGAACATTAAATACCCTTCGCCTACGGCGTCGGGCTTCTAACAATCTTGTTAGTAATACCGTACTTACCTCCCTAGATGCACAATGTACTATTGTTTATCCCTATGCCTCAAGCTAATTTTAGTAATGTTCATGCAAGATTATCAAATAAAGAGGATAACGTTCTATATTTATACGTACGGTTAACTGACAGTAGAATAGCCTAGTCGAGAGAGTAAACAGAGACGACAAAATTGAAAAGTACCCCGGAGCTGTGTAACTTTACTATGCGACGATAGACGCGGATTTTAATACCTTTGTTTTATTTCGTTATACTTATACTGAAATTGCTTTGGAGTTAAATGAAAAACCAACTGAAGTACTTTGGCTTCACAATCGTTTGAGTTTATTCATTAGAATACTGAAGTTGGCAATATATCATGCTTTTCCAAATTATGTACAACATTCACCATCACGTATATCACGTATATATATATTTTTAATACTTAGATAAACCTACTCGTTAGTTCTAGAACACCTTAGAGAAAATTCACTTTGTGAACAAGTGCGACAAAAAATTAATTTTCCAGAAAGAGACGTCGAAAGAAATTTGTGCTACATGCTTTACTCCAGTTAAATAAATTTACTTCTCCAGAATTTTAATTCCAACAAGACTTGTTAAACACCTAATGCACTTGCAACCACCAAAGAGAATTCTTGAGGGAGCGTTTTAACTAAAAGCCTAGGGAATAATAGTCCGTAAAAGTAGTAAAATACTTTTGATGAGTAAGTAGTTACGTCCTTTGCTCGTATCTTCTAGGTAAGAGGACCATCCTGTAGGCTTAGCACATGATTACTGCGACACTAATCCATCCCTCTTTTATTCATATAGTTAGTAAAAGATGGAAAATCTATCTCGCAGCGACATACTGACGAACCAATCATGTGCTAAGCATACTGCTCG
The DNA here is from genome assembly GCA_025490895.1 of Thaumatotibia leucotreta. Classification (NCBI taxonomy): domain Eukaryota; kingdom Metazoa; phylum Arthropoda; class Insecta; order Lepidoptera; family Tortricidae; genus Thaumatotibia; species Thaumatotibia leucotreta. Next base: position 21,140 of record JALPQI010002968.1, read on the forward strand.
TTTGATTGTTGTAAAATTATTATATTGGCACTCATACGTATTAGGTCTAGAGTATTAATTACGTATTTAGTAGTATTATTGGTTCGGTTATATTTTCGTTCGACTATAATTTCTACTGTTATTTGCCAGATTGTGTTTAAAGACTTGTGCCCTTATTCATTAACGTCCATCAAACTAGCAATGTACCGAGGAGAAGTTTCGTAAGTTGCGAAACTTCTATAGAGAATGTTCTCGGCAATTTGAATTTTACAAACAATCTAATCCTGCCAAAACCGTTGTATGGACACGCCTTTTAAGATATATTTTATGCCTTGTCTACTCAATTGTGAAATACAATATTATTCATATCACTTTTTTATAAGTTCTCATGGAAACATTCTCAATGAGAACTAACTCTTAAATTCACATGAAAATTCTCGGAAATTTCTGTGTATATTCCCGCAATTTTGAGAATGTTCTGCAACTTGTACATTGCTATATCAAACAGACATCATTTAATTATTCGTTTGTCTTTATATATTCATGTGGGACCCCAGAGCAGGCGCCTATTTTTCCCAAAGGATAAGCATTGCGATCCAAAGAGGGAACGCCGCCAGCGTCATGGGGTCCATGCCACAGACAGACCTGCTCGACGGGGTATTCTTTTTATGAGTTTTTTTTTTTGTAGGTAAGTATTTTTTTTTAAATGTATTTTTAGCTTTTCTATTTAGATTATTAGTTTTTATTTTAGATAAGATTTCTTTATTTGTGTGTTTATTTGATAATTTAGATTAAGTTTATACAATAAAGGATTACTACCCCCTTTGGCATTGATAAATGATTTATGTAAGTGATTTATGTTTGCTCTCTTTCTAAGGGAGTTTTAAACTATTTAGTGACCAGGCTAGTCTGTTTTTGTAAATATCCAATTAACTGTTATTACATAATATAATGTCGATAATTGCACAGAACAATTACCTTCTTCCTAATAACGACGACCTCTCCATACGTATAAAAATACCGTGTTTGTATCCGTGCGGTGACGGAGTAAGAATACAAAAATCACCGCCCTTCTCTTCCCGTGGGTGTCGTAGGAGTCGACTAAGGGAAATACTGAGTATCCAGCTTCTCAGCCGGTGGTAGGGTATTTTTACTAGTACCCGCCTGGTTGGCTACCACCGTACATTCGGTGTAAACGCCCGTGAAATGACTTACCTTCGTGTTTGCCGTGTTTCGGGGTCAGCCGGTGTATTTACCAGCATCTAGCGGGCCAGCAAGGCGGTGGCAACTAACAGGTTACTGATTGTCTCCTGTTCGTTGCCGCCGCGATTTGGGCTCTACTTTTCACTTACGATCAGGTGGAGTGGAGCCACTTTGTTGTGCCAACGTTATTTTTATTGGGTCGGCAACGCGCATGTGACACCCTGATGTTGCAGGCGCCCATAGGCTCGGTGACTGCTTTCCATCAGGCGGGCCGTATGCTTGTTTGCCACCGACGTGGTATAAAAAAAAAAAAAAAAATACAGTGTGAAATAAGGACGTTGAAATTCTAAATTAGTCTTAAGGTGGACTTAGACCAAGCGAGCGAATACTCATTCTATATATCCCCACTCTACGAAATTCGTTCGTTACACAAAACGTAATTCGTCGAAATTCGTTGATTTCGTAGAGTAGGGGATAGAATGAGCATTCGTTCGTTTGATCTAAATCCACCTTTAGAAAGCACCAACCTTCGTCATATTTACACAGGGTGGCCAAAAATTTAGTGAATTTCTGATGTCTGTGACCCCAAATGCAATACTCAGAATAACCAATGTAGCTTTGGAGCTCAGTGGGTCGATATTTTTGATAAAGTACGTACAGTCGGGTTCAAAATTGCATGGATAATTTATGAATTAATTCATTCATAAATCGTCCATGCAATTCTGATCACCACTGTACCTATATACCTACTAGCTGCCACTATAATTACATAGAACTACTACTATAAAAACTTGAACTTATTTCTTGAAAAAATCCCCTTAGTAAGCCCTTAACATTTTGAGCGCGGGGAACTCCCGAGGGGAGTTCTATGTGGGTGTGGGAGGTCCATTTTCGCTACAAAGCCGAAAAATCAGGGACTGGGTACGAGCGTAGCGCGTAGCACTCGGCCACAATGAAATTGTTAAGGGGATTTTTTTTGTAATTAGTTCTGCTTCCAAAACCTCACTGCCATCGGGAATGCACTTATTTTTAGTCAGTTAATATATTTTACTTTTTTTTTATGTTGGCACAACAAAGTGGCTCCACTCCACCTGATCGTCAGTGAAAAGTAGAGCCCAAATCGCGGCGGCAACGAACAGGAGACAATCAGTAACCTGTTAGTTGCCACCGCCTTGCTGGCCCGCTAGATGCTTCTTTACGCTTCATTTAAAGGGTAGGAAGGAAGAAGGAGGAAGCGTGAAGCAGGGAAAAATCAGTCACGGTAAAAGGGGCAAAAAGTGGAGCTGGACTGTTTAGACACATAGTCCATCCCAGACCCCCGTTAAACGCGACTGATAATACCCCGTAGCCCTGGTTAATACACCGGCTGACCCCGAAACACGGCAAACACGAAGGTAAGTCAATTCACGGGCGTTTACATCGAATGTACGGTGGTAGCCAACCAGGCGGGTACTAGTAAAAATACCCTACCACCGGCTGAGAAGCTGGATACTCATTATTTCCCTTTGTCGACTCCTACGACACCCACGGGAAGAGAGGGGCGGTGATTTTTGTATTCTTACTCCGTTACAGCACGGATTACTTGCCGAAACATCATCTAAGCTCTCGCTTGTACTTACTGACCCGACGATTACAACAATTGCTTCCCTAGTTAACACCACTATTATTATCCTAGTAGAACAGGACCTAAAGTTATCAGGGAATCATAGTTACTTACGCCTTTGTTGTTCGAAGCACGTTTAAACCTCTCTTTACAACATGCTGACCATTAATAATTCGGTTTAATGTATAACGGATAAGGTTCATGGCGGCTTAAGTTTGTGCTGTTTGATTAATTATTTACCGCTTAAGGAACTAAGAATTAATTAAAATTGTAGTTCCGACGCTTACTTACTACGCGTGGTCCTTAATTTTGTTTTTTAATCGACAATTGTAGTCGGAACTGTGAGTGCAAAACTTTATCAACACCTTTTAGGGATGACATACACTTAGTAATAAATAAAAACCGGCCAAGAGCATGTCGGGCCATACTCAGTGTAGGGTTCCGTAGATATTCAAAAACGACTGGGCCGATTATGTTCGAAATAGTTTTATTTTAAAGTATTGTATAAGCCAGTGGACATTCATGATTTTTTTCATATTTTTTGGACCTACGAATCAAAAGTTAGAGGGGGGGACACAATTTTTTTTCTTCTGGAGCAATTATCTCCGAAAATATTAACTTTAGGTAAAAACTTCATTTTTTTCAATGATACCCCACACTATAGGATGAACAGCAAATAAAAAAAATCATCCCCACTTCACCAGTTGGGAAGGTAACCGAAAATAAATTATTTTCTAGTTTTTATTGTACCACTTTGTTGGCATGATTAATATGTATACCTGTACCAAATTGCAGATTTCTAGTATCAACGGCCACTGAGCTATGTGCTGCAGACAGACGGACAGACGGACATGGCGAAACTATAAGGGTTCCGTTTTTTGCCATTTTGGCTACGGAACCCTAAAAAGACTAGTATTTAATTAATTTCCATATCAAAATTAAATTAACAGAATCCCAAACTTCCAACATTTGGGTGTATGGAAAATGTATCTTCATTATCTTCATTGAAAGCTCTGTACGCTTAGCACATGATTGGTATGTCAGTATGTCGTCGCGAGATAGATTTTCCATCTTTTACCAACTATATGAATAAAAGAGGGATGGATAGTCTATCTCGCGGCGACATTTTGTCACACTGATCCTGTGCTAAGCCTACTGTTCATGTTCATGCCTACTTATCTATAAGTAAACGTTAAAAAAGTTGTGTGCATGTCACTGATTAAAAATACTGAATTTCGATTCCCAAAATTTCACAGGCAACGGGGTAGCGTTTATTTTTTGGCCACCTTTTATCTTGGAATTATCAAACTGGAATCAGAAAGAGATATAGTCCTCCTCATCGATTTCGATGACGGCGACTAAAAAGAGCCTCGGTACATCGATACCTTAACCCCACCGCCAACACCCCATCGCCGCAGGACTTTTTTGCTCGAGTCCAGGTTGAATTTCTAGGGTCATCAGCGCGTGAACTTGTTTATAGTGGACCAGCGGTTGCGCGGGTGCAAGTCCACTTCACTCGCCCCTACCTCTGTTGCCCGATGGACCGGTGAACCGGTACGATCGGCAGAGGGCGGGGTGCAGCTGAGAGGCCGCAAGTCACTAAGCGGATTCTGACAAGCACCCTTAAGGTTTTCAGCATTACCTTGCTGCGTCGATATTAATATGACATAGGCTTATCGACGTAGACTTTATGTAAACGGGAATCATCCGTTAACTACTCCGCATATGTGCGCGGACGTAGTCCCCTTCTTAAGGTTTAGCCCACTGACGTGGTTTCCCGGGGTGTGGTCGCTGTGACTACAGCTTCTTGGAGCCACTAAAGAAGAGATTGCGGAGTGTACAGTAGATTTAAGACACTCCGCTACACCCCAAGAAAGAGATACGAAAGTACTATTGACACAACAAATCACATAATATTTACCAAGAAAAGAGTTGTTTATATGTAGATGTAGTGAGTGATTAATTAATCTATTGTGTGTAAGTTTCTGCACTTGAACTATGAATACCTATGTACTTCAATATAACGATGAATGTATCCTAGTTGGACTTACGAGTATACATTGTTGTGTCAACAGTACTTTCGAATCCCTTTCTAATCGCGGTTTGAAAATACCCACTTATTTTGAGCTGACCTGGGACTATGTCAATTTGTGTGAGATTGTATCTGCATATTTATTTATTTATACACCTATCCACAAAGTGACGATAGGATACACATAATTATGTAGTATACTCCATTTCAAATACCAGGGCCCGATGCCACTGCAAAGTTTTTTGTGGTATCGGGCCATGGTATTTGAAATGGAGTATACCTACCTGTCCAGTTCCGATTTTTTTCTCTCTGAACATGACTTGCATTTTGCCGTCACTAGTGTAGAAAACTAGAACGAACATAGCAACAAAACTTATCACCGGGAACATAATGGTTGTCGTTCGTGTGCGACGCACGTTGCACAAAATACGTGCGCGCATTTTTGCACCATCAGCCATTGATTGGACTTTATGGCGTTTAGTGAACGATGTCTTTTCCAGCAATTCTAGTTTTGAAATTGGAAATAAAGTTAAAATTATAGTGTCAGTTTTTGAAAATGCTATTGATTCCAGAAATTAGGTACCTACATCATCATCATCATTAGCCTATGATAGTCCACTTCGGGACGTAGACCTCTCCTACTAACTATGCGTATAAATGCACTAAGAGGTAAATGTCCATAATCGCCACGCTGGGCAAGCGGATTGGCGATCGCAGTAATGTGTTCACTATGATGACGCTGCTGCCCATCATAATTTTTTTTATCAAATAGTGGTCAGTGACACTTCGATCCCATAGTCGACTCTTACGACACCCGCAGGAGGAGTTGGGGTGGTGACAAATGTATTCTTACTGCCGTCACGTCACGGCTAAAGTTATAGTGTCAGTTTTTTGAAAATGCTAAATTGATTCCAGAAATTAAGTACCTACATTAATCTATTAACTGCTAAACTGAATAATATTCGCGCCTCCTTCGGTGATATTTAATTCGCCCCAGTGTATTCGGAGCTTTATACAGCGTGTGTATTTGATACGGGCGAATATTTTAGTGGCGATTACTATCGGACCTAGGGAACCTATTTACATAAATTTATTTTAGAAATTAAGGTATTTTTTTTTCATACAAAATAATTGAGCCCGCAATGTATTGCATCCACTGGTAGCCACATTACGTAAAGTAGACATAAGTATCTAAACGTCATACGAGTCTCATGTCAGTTGGCCGGCATACATTGCTGCTGGGTTGCACTTTAGAAAAATCATTACACCTAATCAACAACAAAATTTAACGAAATGGTTATCTTATACGACTCATAGGATCAGATATTATAGCTGGATTAATTATTCGCCCGTATCAAATACCCACGCTGTATACCTTGCAATCAAATTAACCATCGTGCTACTGCTGGCGAAATGAGCTCATTTTACTTCTGTTTGTAGCAAGAAGAATGTAATTACGCTGATTTTCGAGCTTATTACGGCCCACAAGCAAATTAACACGGTATCAAATCCAGAATTAAACATGCAAGCGAAATATTAAATCTTATAGCGAAATATTTTTGACGCACGAATATAGCGAGTTACAAAGCGAAAAGCTAACAAGTCCCTTGATTAACTTTCTGGTGTATGCAAATATAGGGCAGTAACTTCTTCAAGCTCGTATCTCAGACTACAGTCATGTTTTAAAAATGACTGTAAGTTATGCGAGGTAAGGTTCATGATTGAATCGAATGTAATCAGTATGTACGAGAATATAGTACGCGTGAATATACACTTTGGTAGGCCGAAGGCTCTAGGGTGTTGTTGGTGAAACTGTACATACGGCAGTAATGAGGTTAGGGCCTAGTCCTGGGGGGCTACCATGACGTACTAATGCGATTCAGTTTAGGTCGAGAGAAAGGGACAAGGCTATACGAATCGTATATCTCTGTCCCTTTCCCTGAACCTGAACTGAAACGCATTAGTACGTCATGGTAACCCCCCTGGTCGGCTTATCATTGGTTGTGCGAACATGTCGATTTATTTCATACTAGAGACGTGATAAACAATTAACTTAGGCCCCTTCTTTAAGGTATGCGATGCTCGTGATAGTATTTATGCGTATTACGTAGCTTGTCTCTTCATAGTGTTAATAATTTGACGTGTTCTAAGTGATTAGATATATCGTTAAAACTACATCCGTTAGATGATGTTATATTTACGATACTTATAGATACAAGTAATATAGAGATTTTAAAAATATTGCGACTTTTATTTAGCACCATGTTGTAGAGTATTCTAATATATGAAATGTATCTGAAGAGGATTTATTCTCCAAACAAATATTCAATGAGACAAATTCATGTATCGAAACAATTGAATTATTCAATAAATTATTTCCAATTGGGAACAGAGACTTTTCAAGAAAATAAGAGGATTCTTATTTCTTATGAACGAAGGAATCTGAGATTAAAATTCCTACCCTTTATTTTGGAGAGGAAGTCAATAGAGTGAAATGAAAGCCAGAAATCAAAGGAAGGCCTATTTACACAAGCTACTGAATTCTTAGAAATGTATTCAGCGAACGAATTACCGATCAAATTTTTCCAATACCTATCGCTCAAAATGGAAGTCACGTTTCGTTAAAAAAACTGCCTCCGAAAAAATATTGAAACATGCCAGATCTTATTTAGTAGCTCTAACTTAGATAGCATTGCTGAGTAGTGAGTATGATATTACTTATGTGATAAATTCGGTATCCTGCCGTTTGGCAAAATTCAACCAATTCAAAAACAGATTAGATAAACACATGTCCAAAAATATATATTGAAAATGTGACCAAGAGGCATTGGATACAGGCGCACCATCAGTTGTCTCAACTGTCTGCCTGAATTACAAGAAATAATAATATTAATAATTTGGCAGGTGTCCGGACCTCTTTTCTATAGTTCCATCTCTTATCCATCCAACCTTCATCACCATAACCCACTAGTCTTTTCCATATAATCTCCAATAGCCTCTATATGTCTGCTGGGACCGGTTCACGGATATCTATTTTTGTGCCCGTGAATGGGTTGCAGCAGGTGTAAAAGACAGCAAATTTCTCCAAAGGGCCTCTACGTGTTGGATCTGTATCCCCGCGCAAGCCTATCAAAAGACCGGGATTTATAGGCCCGTGATCAAAGAGAGATACAAATAATAATATTAAAAATTATGTTTCGGCAAATCCTTTTTTCTACAAAAACATTTTTGACAATTTATTATCTTAGCGAAATAATTAACCAACAAAAAATCATTTTATAACAGGTATTTTTGGCAAAAGAATATTTAACAACAAAGTAAACTAATAATAAATTTACCATTAGCCTAAAAATGTTTGCTAAAATGGTTTGGAGTATAGCAACGGGGGCGCGGGAATTTTTGATGGGGGTGTAACTATTCTGAAAACTTGATAATTACCAAGATATTGGCTCCTAAATAAAATTTGGTTTTGGTCAAAATTACTAATAAATGACTAAATCTGCAGTGAGCGAGCAAAGCGAGCGAACAAAACCTTCCAGGGCAGATCCGACTCGGATAGGTTAGGTTAGACGACTAAGGCGGGAGCTTTGCTCCCGTCTTAGTCTCCGAGGTTATTTTTTTTGTTGCAACCCAAAAAACATTTCCCCAAAATCAAAAATGGCCGAGATAGGTATTCGGTGAATGTACTAATATGTTAAACGTAGTTTTAGGTGACATATAAAATATACAATTGATTTATTTATTCATTTATACATTGTTCTAATGTATTAATTGTTTAGTGATTATATTGTCAATTATTGAGTTTTTGTAAAATGATACATTTGCGGAATAGCATTTTTGCCACTTATTACATTGGTGAAACGTTTGTTGTAAAATAAATATTTGCTAATATTGTTTTGGTTAAACATTAGTGAACTGATAAATTCATTTAGTGCATATCCAGTAATTGTGTATTTCGCCTTTTAGTTTTTAAATCCTTTATATTATTCACTGGTAACAAAATGACACCTACTTACCTACTATGTTGAAGTATAGTTGCCGATTTCTAAGAATGAACTTTTGACAGTTAAACGAGTAGATTAATCCGTATTAATATGAGGGTAAGATTCATCGTTTTTCCGACAGTCTTAACGTCATATTTATAAGGCTCATTTATGAACTCTCAAAAGTTCATTGTCGGAAATCGGCAACTATAAGTTTTCATTATGTTTTCCTGCTTAAAATTGATTGTAACATTTTCATAGTTTTGTGCTTTAGTCAATAAACTACTTTTCTTTCTTCTTCTTTCTTAATAATATATGCACACAACTTTTAACAATTCATTGACGTTAGTGATCTTGTTCTAGATTTTGTTTTGGTGTATGACATCCAATAATTATAACCAATTGTAATTAAGTAATTTCGAGGCATTTAAAAATAATTCAACTTTTTAATTTGGATAGTTCCCCCCTACTACGAGTATAAAGACTATGCAATGACACAGGAAGGGTTTCTGTTTAGAAAGAGCTAGTTACATATTAAGTATGTATACGAAAACTAAAAAATTTGTAGGTAGAACATACAGGTAAATTATTATTATTAATAACCTTTTATAAACAAATGCTATAGTTTCCTTAAACGAGAAAGTAAATCAAATAAATACGATACATATTCAATAATCCAACTTACTACTGAATTACTTATACCTTACAATGACCCTGCTTTCAATAAAATCATCGGGTAAAAAGCCATGCAATCCCTCTTCAACATTTACATATTTATCACAGAATAAACAAGTATTTCGGCCTCAGTTGAATCTTAACCAGTAACTATGGGTCCATCCCCAAACAGATAGATATCCGAGCCTCTGAAACGGGGTGAATTATTCAAGTGGCATACCCGAAGCGAAGGGGTTGATCATCCCCCCGAGTGCGAGTGGTTCAGGAAGTACGCCTCAAGCCGTAGGTTGTGGAAGAGGAAAAACTAGTAACTGCCATTTACGCCATGTATAACTTGCGGGGCTTAGCATGTGGCTAATCCAGGAAAACTGTCAGAGAGATTCATGACTGTGTGCCTCGAATGGTTTGTTTATTGGACCTAGAATTACTTTTACTAAAATTTAGTTAATACGATTACTTAACTAAGTAATATATATTTTTTTACAAACTTATTAATGAAAGTATACGTAACATTGCAGTTTTTCAAGTTTCTTAAAAATATTGATTTACTAATAGTGCTAAATTCGCACACCAAAAATTTAAGGCGATTACGTACATAAGTGACGCCTACAAAATTTGAAAAATAACGGTCAGGCGGTAAGTAAGATTTTAACTAAATCAAATACATTTTAAGACGAAGCATATAATTTTTTTTTCTGGAACTTTTTTTCAGATTTTTGTAAAAAGAGAAAATTTAAAGCAATTTTTTATGTAGATAAGCTGTTCAATTGTGTACATAGTAGCATATCTATAGAAATATTGCATATGCAACGATGACATAATCATCGTTTTAGATTAAACTTTTTGTCAGACTGCAATAATGTTATATGAGTCAAATCTATATACCTATATCATGTAATTCATGGAGTTACATTATATTTACAGCAAACTCACAAATTTGTGTGCCCTGCGGCCAAACGTGATGATACTTTATATCATTCAAATTCTGCAAGACTTATACTTTCCCATCAGTTATATTGCAGTTAATGAGTAGTATTTTCCATCGGAAGAAGCCAGACCATCAACGTTTCATAGCTAGAGACGTAAACGGCAAAAAGGCGAAACACGTGTTTCTGTGGTAGTTGGTTGTAGATATCTGGATATTTTCCTTCACAGCGGAGGTGGAGAATATCAAATACGTGAAAATACACATATAATTATTCAGTTGTTTATACTAATTATAACTTATATAATCGCATTAAGATATGTTTAGAAAAGTAGCAAGCAATCGTTTTATTTAAATACGATAAAACGAGCGTATGGTCATTTCGATATATCGCCGTTGCACCTGTAAAATCCTAGCAACTATACACAAAGGTTATTAATTTAATTAATTAAAATCCACCACATTTCGGTTTTTGCATTCGCAATGACGATATAATAGCGAGAAAATGTCGACAGCATTCTCGGCAATTGGCCACAAGGGCCTGTTTTAGATTTAATTCATATAATTTAATTATTAATTACGTATATTTATTTAATTCCTTTCTTACTTTTTTTATTGAGATCATGGGCGATTGAGGGTACTTAAGTTAATAATAATAATTCACTTAATTCCAAAGTATGATGAAAAGTACATTTGAAATTTTTATAGACAATTTAGTTATGGCCCCAGACAACACACTATCCGCCTATCTCTCCTATTAATTATGCGTATTGACGCATTAGGAGGTACATGCCTATAATCGCCACGCTGGGCCAGCAGATTGTCCGGTTGGCGGGTTGGCGGGCTAGTGTGTGTCCACTATGATGATAGTGATGATGCTGCTGCCCATCTTCAATATATTAATGATCAGTGACACTTCAATCCCTTGACAACTTCCGTGGGAAGATTTAAGGTGGTGAAAAATGTATTTTAATGCCGTCACCACGCGGAACAAGACATGACTGTATGTAAATACCCGTTATTCAAGTTTACCATAGTATCTCCTGATTTAAAGCGATAATTGTGCTATGCATAATTCTCTTTTGTGAAATATTAACATCTAAAAAATATAAAAAAAGGTTTATCACCATCTTTTACGTGAATATTCTATTCACATTATTATTGCAAGATTTATTACTAATTCTTACATGAATAATCTATTTAAAAAACCTAAACTTCACTGCTAATAAAATTTGTAGGTAACCGTGGAATAGATAATAATAAACCAGCAGATTTCAAACTAACATAAGTCAGTTGCCAATTCCTTTGTACTGGCAAACGGAAGCCTTGTCAGATAATGTTACATTTGATTGAAATTGCAAAATTGCACCCATTAAGGAAACCGTACCACTTGCTTTGATATTTCAGCGAGATTGCGTTCCCATCGTGATTGGAGCTATTGTTCATTTAAAAGGATTTATGGGCAAGATAAAAGTTCTTATTAAATTTACCTTTAGTAAAGTTAGGGGCCTCTGTTGATGGGTAGCGTGGGTATCGTCTATTGTTCTGTTAAATTCTGAATCGATTTTGGTAGAATACAATCTTGGTGAGATTTCAAGATATGAGTAGCTTAAATAGCAAGTAAACATACTAATAAAATAAGTGTTGCAGAAAATGAAACATACCTACTTATAATATTGAAAAAGAAACAACAGCAAACGATCAACTGGGTGAACTTGGATTAGGTCTTAGTACCTATGTCAAATTATTTATTTCTTATTCAATATTGATATTTTCAGTAAATACGAATGCAAATTCTTCAAATTGATGATTGATTTATTTACAGCAAATAAATTAAATGGAATGTACAAAACTTTTAGAAACTATCGAATTTTCGACGAAATAAAATACATTTTATCGGTAAACATTTTTTGTGTGAAAATGTGTAACTTTATACAAATTGAAGCTGAAATAAATTAAAAAAAACAGAAGATTTTCGGATGAAGTATTTGTCTAGAGCATAATTTATTTGGCAACTATTAACCCTTCATGTGCCGGAACGTGAATCCGCGTACGAGAAAACTATTAGAAATAGATATTTGCAGCACACGAGAGGTTAGGGGTACGAGTGAACATGAAATCGTTTAAGTTTTGAAAAAAATATCAAGAGAATTAAATATATTTTCACCACACTGCTCGTAAACACGCTGTTTGTCCTTCAATTTCAGAGCGCAAAACTGTGTTTTAATCTCTAGAGGTTAAAGTAATTTTTTTTTAATCTTCTGGGTAGACTAAAGCAATAATTTATACGGCCCGAGAGTGCAATAAGCTTTTTGACGTTTGAACTAGACAGTACGTTCTAAAACTCAATAGTTTCAAACAGATTCATACACATGAACCTTTCATAATATTATATATTCAATATGCTATAATCCAAATTAAATACTACATTTTCTTGTAAAAGGTTTTTAATTAAAAGTTCTAAAAAACGACATATAAAAACAATAGGAAAATAAAAGTGTTGACACTATGCAAATTTCAGAACGCATCCGAATATTTTTTCTTTTAAAATCTAAACGAGTTCGGTCGTGTTTTGTTTTCTTTCACTCTTATTTTTCAAGTTTTCGGGTAATTGCGAGATGTGAAAGTGGGATAATTCCGAAAATCACAGAAAAATCGCCAATAACTACATGTCTCATTTTGGAATTATCCTGAATTTTTAAGCATTGTCACGCCAAGATAAATATTTGCGGTTATTGTTTTATTATTTGTTGATTTGTTTATTTTTTGGAAGTTGAGGACTTGCAAATAAATACCTTCTAATTTGTTATGTTTGAGTTTTATTTCGTATGTTTCCTCGCTTTAGTGTGGTGAAAAATGTTGTGTTTCACTCGGCAGCAAAGCTTGTTCAACTCTCGTGCCTTAAAACCCTCGCATCGCTCAAGATTCCATTTTATGAACCTCTCGCTGCACTCGTGGTTCAAATTCTGGAATCTTTCGCTTGCTCGGGTTTCAATATTTGCACGAGAGTTAAACAATCACTTTGCTCCCTAGTAAAACAAATAACTATTTTTTTCATATTACACATTAAAAATCATGTAAGAATGAAAGAATTTGGCAATTTCTCAGACTACTATCCTTCTACCTTTATTCTTTCTAAAATAATTTTCGTTCAAAGACCGGAGTAAATATGGTCTGTAATTTAATAATTAGACCATATTTAAGGTTCCACCGCATCACTCCACTCAGCCTGAATTAATCGACAATCTATGTGAAAACCCAAAAGACAACGTCATGCAAACCCCTATCAATTAAAGCGAAACGCTGATTCATTTCTATTCCGCACAGCCAGATAACGGGTAAATCTGACGATTTTCGCATCGTTACACTCCCGTGACACGTCAACGCACTCTAATAGGGCAAAAATAAAAATAAAGTTATCTCAAACCCTAAATGCTGCAAGGCTAAGCGTTTTAACCCTCCGCCTGCCCTTAATGCATGGCCGTCCATTTTTTAGAGACGCGGTCGATGCGGCCCAAACATCCGTAAATCCCTATAATGGTGGTTACCCCTTATAGGGGACTGCTTTACTTACTCCGCAGTGCCACTACATAAAAATAATTCATAGCCTTTTTACTGCCTTATGTTCTGGCTTTTTCAAATCACACTTGAGAGCGAATCTTGAGTACCTACCTTGCCTGTACCGATGTTTATATTTTTAGCTAAATAAATCGCCGTTTAAATAGTTGTACAATAATTTAGTAGGTGTTGATTAAATAATACTTGAAAAAGCAAATTTTGATATATTCTACATCATCAATTAGTTAGTTAGATCCTCAGGTGCCATCAAGTTCTCTCATACTTGGCAGTACTCACAAAAAATATTGCACATATACTGTGTGTATATTTAATACGAACCATAAATTAAACCAGGCAGATAAAAAACGTGTAATCATTAATTACGCTTTTTTTAAGTTAAGCTAAATTATTAATGAATATTTAATGGGTCCTGTAGTTTCTCCAAGATTTTTAATCAGAAATGTAGCTGTATTCATTGTTATGGCAGTTATATATACGTAGTCAGCTTATGAAATGTTCCTGTCTACGAGCGTTTACCTTGAGCGTATTACTTTACATTGCGGGGCTTATTATTTTGTTATATTTTTTTACTATAATTCTTAATGTACTTATTATGTTCTCTACTACCCATTAAGAGATTCGACCTATAGTAGATTTACACCCTATATTATGCCATTACAGATTTATATTTTCGCCAATTTTATACAGGGTGGTCCAAACCTTGACGTCAAAAATTTTTTTTTAGATTCCTCTCGTCATGAGCTATCAAAATATACCCCATGTATGTTAGCCGATTTTTTGTAGTTTTCGAGTTATGAATTTTTGAATTTTTTTTTTTGAGAAAAACTAGTATGAAGAAATTTATTAATAAAAAAAAAAGTTTTGGGCTTTTTAACTAGTTTCTTTTTGTAAAAGTATTACTACAAATAAAGCATTTACTGACAAAAAAATTAGCGTCCTCACTTTGATACAAGTAGGACAAAAAAATACTAAATTCTAAATTTTACACTAAAAACGCATCAAAATAGCATTAATGTACGTAAATAAAAAAACAAAACATACCCCAAGAAATTTTCGTTTTCTAAAGACCGCCTTAGACCTTGAACCGTCGTAAAAGCAAAAAAAAAGTGATACTTAATGATGAGGATTTTTCGGAGTAGTCGGTCAAATAAACTTAAAAAAAGCTTCTAAATTTTTTATTTTAAAATAAAGTAAAATTTCGTTTGTTTTGTTGTTCTTATCAATAAACAAAGACAAAAAATACCACGAAAACTCAATTTGTGTAGTTATTCAAGTAATTTTTTACTACTTTAAAATTTTTAACTTTTTTAAGTTTACTTTACCGACTACTCCGAAAAATCCTCATCATTAAGTATCACTTTTTTTTGCTTTTACGAAGGCTCAAGGTCTAGGGCGGTCTTTAGAATACGAAAATTCCTTGGGATATGTTTTATTTTTTTATTTACGTACATCAATGCTATTTTGATGCATTTTTAGCGTAAAATTTTGAATTTAGTATTTTTTATCCTACTTGTATCAAAGTGAGGACGCTAATTTTTTTGTCAGTAAATGCTTTATTTGTAGTAATACTTTTACAAAAAGAAACTAGTTAAAAAACCCAGAACTTTTTTTTTTATTAATAAATTTCTTAATTCCAGAATTTCACAAAAAAAAATTTCAAAAATTCATAACTCGAAAACTACAAAAAATCGGCTAACATACATGGGGTATATTCTGATAGCTCATGACGTGAGGAATCTAAAAAAAATTTTTTGACGTCAAGGTTTGGACCACCCTGTATATTAACAAAAAATATTAGCATGAATAGAAGTGCGAATTTAGGCACATGTCCGCTTTATCTTGACGAGGGTGTCTTATTTACATTCGAATAGAGAATTTTGTTTATTTTTACTTCACCGAACAGGATGTGGGGTAGGCTTTGTTAGAATACTCTTAATGTCGCGTATCTACTTTGAATTATTACGTAATAAAACAATATAATCACCAAATTTAAAATTAAAAAAACCGACTTCAACCGATTACTCCAAGACCAAGATAACTTTGTTTTCATCATTGGTTTCCTCAAATCCTACTTTCTGAATGCTTGTAAATGAATGAAAATTGCCAAAAGCCATTCATGTACTTACCTATAACATTTGAAGAGATCCCTCGATTTCTCCAAGATCCCATCATCAGACCCCACCTTGGTGCCAACGGGATAATCTCAGAGTTATACACGTTCGATCTCAAAAAAAAATTAAGTTGGTTCACGATTCTCGGAGATATCGGGTAACATACATACAACAAAAAAAACAGTCGAATTGAGAACCTCCTTTTTTTGAAGTCGGTTAAAAATTTAAGTAAGTACTTTATCTCGTACCACATGATTAAAGCGACAGTATCTATCGGCGCCATAGTAGACCATCCATCGTCTTTTAATGACAAGGTAAAAGACGTGAAGTTCTATATCCCAGCGACATGCTGTCGCACCAATCATGTGCCGAGCCTACTGGATACTCGTAAAAAAAAAGACATTATTTACCTACCTACAAGTATTTATTTGTTTTATAATCTATTACTTGATTCTCTCTTTATTTTGGTAGGATATGTATGTATTTAGGATTATTTATAATGGATAATGATGATATTTATGATAATATCGTTTTTGTAGAATAGTGATTTTGTACCTACTACTACTAAAAATGTTTCAAAACCATTACAAAGTTAGTCTCTGTTGCTTTCTGTCCGAGAATGTCACATTAGATTGGACTTTGCTGTTCTAGCTTTGTCCCTGGCAGACTTAAGCCACACCGATATGGCTAGTCCATGTCTGAGCCAGATTACCGTACATTCAAAGGCTGAGCATGAGAGTAGGATTCTACATGATTTTCGGGAATTCTGTACTAAATTGCATTTTATGTTTATTACAGGTATTTTTCTAGTAAATGAAATAGTCTCACTCACACGACCCCAATGAGAAAGGCAGAGGACATAACGAGGGTTGCCCGGTGAAACCCGATATGCCGAGTAAACCGTTTTTTGACATGCGAACTATATGACACTTACGTCGAGTTGACATTTGAATGAAAATTTATCTCAACTTATCGGGTCTCATCCCTCGATAATATCATGACGGGTAAAAACAAATGGGTACTGATTTTAATCATCAAAAAAAATCAGTCACACTCGACCTTCAGCAATCGCGACCTTTACCTAAAAAGTAGTAAAAATTATATTTTATTACTTCAATAACATACAGAAAGATCGTCAATATGACCTCAGAATTAACCCTCTAAAATTTGAACTATAAATAAAAAATCACCCTGTATACGGGCCGCTCTTATTGGACCTTGCGGAGCTAGTAAAAAGAGAATTAAATATCAAAAAACTCCATTAGTAAACTCAAAATTCTCGCTATTCTTCGAAGTTCAGTATCGTACAGTCAAGCTCATATCACGTAGACTTATACTAGTCGCAGCAAAATTACCTTTTCTCGCAACTGCATATAAATATAGGTACCTACCTTCTGGAAACGACCAACGATTGAGGCTATTCTGCGAACATTTTCAATTTCGCGCCTAAACATCGCTGCACAAAATAATCTCGCACCATTTTCGTGCACACTGAATAGAAAAAGAAATGGCCGCTCAATATCGAAGAATAGGTACACCTATTCCTGCCTATTCCCGATGATGGCTACAACCGCCGACAATTGCTTTGTGTTGCTTTCAAAAGAAAAATAGAAGGAGGGCCCCTAGATTGCTTTCAAACCCTTCAGGATGTCAGTTGCGAGGGTTATTTACATCCTATTGGAAAGTTTCTTATCCGAGCTGCAGCGTATGAAAACGTGAAGGGTATTTGCAATATTTGAAATGCATTTATGGGATAGCAAATAATATCTTAAAGTGAAAAGTATAATTTTTATGATCAACGCATATTCAATTATTTGAAAATGTCATTAGGGTTCCAAATTTACAAGTGTGTTTTTACAGAACATGTATTATTTGTTAATAATGCAGGGTACAATTGTAAAGGTTGGAGTTTTCAAGTAAAATACCAGTGACAGGGATCCCTCCCTATTCCATCCATACTTTCATTTTTAAAATAAAGATCTTAGGTGGTAGTACAATTCACATGAATAATGTAAGGGTACAGCAATCATCAGAAGTACCGACACATACACATACACATAAATACAATTTATAAAAGGGGACGGTCATAAATAATGTTTCATAATTATTACTGCACATTTCCGGTTACGTGGCTCTCACCACAAAATTGTAAACGTATAGTGTCAGTATATCCTTGTGTACGTAACGACTGAATGACCTGGCGGTTTAAATTGAGGTCTGGTTGGTAGTGATCGGAACATGTAGTTATCTCTTCAATCACGCCATTCTTTACAACCATCTCTCCTGCTCCTGAGACCGGGCTACCAGCGGAGAGGCTTGATGTATGTATCAGTTCTTTAATGTGCCGATTTGACATCAAAATTATGCCATCAGGACCCATAACGAAAATCGCAGCTGGTCCTGATCTTCCTTCATCAGCATTGCTGGTGTCCACTAAAACCCCAAACGAGTTATAAAGCCTTCCATTTTTCACTTTTACCTGGAGCAACGCCCTCTGCTGAGCGTTATAATATGTAACAGTAGGAGGACACATAGAACTGCTTTGCCAAATACAAGCTACGTCTTCATTCTTATACCGGCTTTGCATATGGAACACACCGTATACGAATATCATACTCCAAGCATTTTCAAAATTGCCATAATTCGAGCAATCAACATTATCTTTCCATTTGCACATATAAACTCCGTGTTCATTTAATGTGTACACAAAGCCATTAAAAGATGCAATGTTTTTGATTTCAGAATAACGTAACGGCACGGATACACAGTAATCGCTTGAAGCATCCGATTTTTGTGAGCAGTTCCATAAGCGATCATTATTAGTTACAGCAAAAAGGCTATTTTCCACAATGGACAATCCATAAACTCTTGAGTTCATGTTGTATATTTCTGCGCAGCTATCTTTTGTTCTTAAAGAACAACGCATCAATTGTCCATCTCGCAAGCCAGCGTAGACGTGATCATTAAAATGAATCAAAGAAAATACAGTATCCTGTAGTTCGTGAAATGGCTCGCAGGTATTGAGTTCGTGTAGTTGACACCGTAAAATATTTCCGTTAAAAAGCCCGACGTAAATGTATTCATATGCACCAGCCAGAGACATCACAGAGGAATCACATGTGTCAAAATTCTCGCATGATTGCTTTTGGTGCGGGTTGCATCTTAATATCATACCCGATTCTAGTCCGACGAAGATATATCCTCCGGCTACGAACAGGGAGTAAACAGTACTAACCGTGCTCAAAAATACCTCGCACTCGTTGGGGTCTTCGTGCAGGCACCGCAAGACTGCGTTAGTAGTACCGACGAATGCTACTGCAGGTGAGAAATATATGGCATCCCGCGCTGTCACATCACTTGTTTTTATTACTTTGAGAAAAGGCGAAGTACTGACATTGAAAATTGAAACTGCACCATTCTCATATCTTGTATCTTGTGGTGACGCGAAGACTGACACTGCAAGTAGCAAATATAAATACACAAAGCAAAATTCCATTATAAGGTTCTGACACGACTAGATTCAACTACAAACCAGTTTGAATGATTTTTATTGATTTCCGTTTAGCGTTTAAATACAGGACAATACAAAAGGAGCTGATGAGATGTATCAACACTATCAACGTAGTGTATAGGTTATAGGGCAAAGAAGATAACAACGGGTCAATGTTCTGTGGACATTTGTAATTAGTTAAGCTGTAGAAACACTGATAATACTGCAATCATAATTATCTATGAATACTAATTCACTGAGACATGAATTCATGTTACTTTGGTACCAGTTTACAACTTACAAAGAGTTTAGACATTGCATTACTATGCATTAGGTACTAATGCTTTTTTAATTCCTGACTTGCTAAATTAAGCTTTACTTCAGAGCTTATCGACTTTTTTTAAAAATAATTTGTCACCATAACTAAGCTTCATATTAATGCATTTTTGATTTCGCGTAACTTGATACTTAATATGGTAAAAAGGGTATTTTTGTGAAATTTGGCATTAGGCTTTTTTCTTGCTTTTTTGACATCCAGAATACGTAGTTACAATCTTTTGTAAAGCGCATGGGCATCTTGTTGATATTTGATTGTTAACTTGTTGAAAATTAGCAATTGTTGAAAATTAGAAAATCAGCACTTCACGACTCGTCATTAAACTTTATTTTTCGACATTTTCCTCCTTGTAAGTACTTTCGTTTCCGATACTTCGAGAGGCTTTGGACTAGTACCTCTTCTCTTGCTAAGGGTTGAAACAATGGACCCCCAGAGTACTTACCTACAACTTTACTGGGTGAAAACTAGTTTACAATAAAAATGTAGCAAACTCGAGATGACACCAATAAACTTAATACGTTTTTCTTCTAGAATATTTTCAAGCCATAATGGTGACACTGGCATCATGTGTTGAGGGAAATGGTGATTTGTATAACTATAGCGACATAAATGTGTCGGTATTCAGATTTTTGTAATGTAATTTTTTATTCAATCCCGATTTTTATCTTCATTTTGTCAGCCTCCGTAGCCTAGTTGGTAGTGACCCTGCCTACGAAGCTGGAGGTTCCGGGTTCGAATTCCGGCGAGGACATTATTTGTGTATTTATTATCACAAATATTTGTTCCTTGGTCTTGGCTGTGTATGTATTTATGTATCTATATGTATGTATCTATTATTATATATCGTCGCCTAGTACCCACATCACTAACCTTAATTGAGCTTACCGTGGGACTAGGTCGATTTGTGTAAGATGTCCCAAGATATTTATTTATTTATTTATTCTTGCACCTAAATATTAGAATAAGCATGTGAATTTTATAGGTACCTATTATAGATGTGGAATTAGGATATTAATAAGCCTGTTTAGATATATGATCTGGATCATGATTTGAGGCAATTTATTGGAAATAAAAATAAATACTAAGAAACTTGCATTACGGAGAAAAAGATTGTCAAGTTTAATTTAAAGTATATTATAGGTACAATACATTTGTACTATAGTAGGTATATACATACATATTCCATTAATCGTTCTTGTTGATTACATAGCTTTGTAGCCAAAACAAAATAGTCTTCTTAGGTGTGAATAAGGTTATGCGGGCCAAATGCAACTACGAGTAAGAGGTAAATGCGATTAATAGTTTTTTTTTACTTGATTTACATATTATTTCTAAGATCTAACGCTTGGAATATATTCCAAAACCAAACAATGTTACATCTAACATTGTTTGATTAATTCAAAACAACACAGTAATACGTAGGATCTTTTTTGATAATATTATTAATCTAATAAGTTTTGAGAAACAGGACTTGATGATACTTTTCACAATACTTACAAAATGTGGTCATGATATCAGCCGAAAGACGTCCACTGCTGAACATAGGCCTCCCTCAAAGATTGCCACAATGACCGGTCCTGGACCACCCGCATCCAGCGGGTACATTCAAATTGTGATACTCAGAGATAATAACGATACTGATGTTTCGATAAGTTAGAGTGACAGCACTCATTTGCAGAAAATTCCAGTAGTAAATAAAAAAGCGCAAGTACCTTCCGATAGTCCGGAAAATTCACGTGGATGTGTATACACACACATACTAATCATTTTCCAGGACCATGAATGCAATGCAGTGGAAATGTCGGAGGTAACTTAATAAATAGGTATAATTATGAAATAAATTACGATTCGTTGAAATAACACAAGTGCCGAGCTCCAACAAATTCCCCTAGTTTATGAATGCCTCTGAGACTTAAAATGCTTTCAGGATCATTTTAATTTATTTTTCAGAATTTAAGTGTTCTATTTTATCAAATGACTCAATCAAAAAAATGTCCTTTGCTGGCTTAATATTTTAATGAGGAACTATTATTTCTACTGTATTTCTTCCATTTCTTGAAAAGAAAAAAATATCTATTAGCTAAATGAATTTATCTTCTTGGAAGCGAATAGTTCCTCCCATTAAATGAATGGCTGAGATATCATCAAGAGCACAAATTGGTAAGAACAGTAGAGTAAACGTTTTTGTTTCGTAGGCAAGTATTGAAATCCTTCGTTTTTAGGATGATGCCATTTTAGGATCAGGACGTTCATATTCTGAATTTCACTTCAATCATTGTATAACATATAGAGAATATATAAGTGTCTTCAAAATGACATCGGTACCTATTTAAAAACCGATTCTTTTAATTTAAACGCTTAAACTTAACAAAATTAAATAACAATGATATATTCAAGTTAAATGATTTTTGAGACAAGTCATTTTTATGGAATTTATTTTTTTTCTGCAGCATCACCAAGACGTACATTTAACAAAATTTGGCACAGTTACACTACTCGACTTACCTAACTGTAGGAAAAAAAACAATATTAAAGGGCATTATTTCTTAGCTTATCCCGCTACGTTCTTTGAGATAGATATTATTCTCTAACGCAAAACATCATCTGCTAAATGTTTGCTCTGTGCAGTAAGGCTTTGAGCATAATTCATATTGTCATGCCAGAATAAATTCTCGTTTCCGGCAGCCTTACCCTACCGCCTGAAACCGTTGACTGTGACCGTTGCCATGGCTACGCAGGCACTTAGACAGGCAAGGGAGGCTCAATATGAAACTGCACCATTTGAAATTCAAGTGCTATGCAAAGCGAATCTGTTCTCAGATCAATTGCTCCCTAAATGTGCTTTGCCAAACAGATCTCTCAGATTATGCGTGGGCCTTGATGATGAATTCAAACTGGCAATGTTATGATAATTCTACGAGACGCAAATTATGTGACTAAGTAATGAAAACCTTTGGCTAGGTTGATATAACAGCTGTCGCCGTCTGTCTATCCCAATGTATGCAATGATCTACCCTTAACTTGGCAGTGTATCTTTAAAGATACACACTTTATGACCCACTTTTTGTATTTTTTTAAAGACAGAAGTTTTTGCTCTACATAGCGGCGAGGTGGCTAGAACGCACGATTTTTTAAAATTCTGCCAAGTTTAAGGTTAAAACTACGCAACGGATTTTGAAGCCTTTTTTATAGATAGAGTGATTCAAAAGAGAGGTTTTTGTATCAGTATTGTACCCGTGTGAGCCGGGGCGGGTCGCTAGTGTTCTTATAAAACATATGTATTTCACGTTATGTATTTTTTTTCAGTTGTCGTTTCGTTTTTCTTTTTCGAACAGAAAATTGATAGGAGAAAATAGCTCTGTAGGTAGTTATTGATACAAAAACTTGTATATGACCTAGTAAATTAACTAATGCCCTAGTGCCAATTTTTAGAGATAATGTAATTTTGGTATACCTTTATAAATGTAGGTAATCATATCAGCCTGATTTATATTAAGCTTCAGTAGAAAAAAAAAACAATTTTCTGTCGCCATCGCCGTTTAACTTTTCCAGAACTATCTTCATGAGCGTCTGGCTGGGTTATGACCTTTTATACGTTTTAATGCCAGATTATTTTAAGTTATCGTGTTCTTATATTGATTTTTTATTGTCTATGTCAGTTTGCCCTTGAAATTAATGCTATGATTAATTTTTCATATGCGTTGTATCATCTTTAGACATCTTATCAGATATTTTTAAGCAAACATATTGTTACCCGCATCATTTCTATTAGATACTTCCTTGATTATATACTACATCACAACGATATTCGTCATTTTGTTCAAGCTATTATTACCTCTTAAGTCATAAAGATATGGTATGATTTATTTTAAGACATAAGGTGACATAACAGTACCCATATTTGGCTTAGCGTTTGATGTATTCACTTGGTAATAAGTGATTGAACTCTATTGGCTTTTGAATTGTTTAGATACACGGGGTTTCGAACAGTTTAGTTTAACTTTGAATTACTATTGCCTTTGTGAATTCACATCTGAGCGATCCTTTGACCGCCGATCTGCAATAATACTATGGAATAATTAACTAGATAGACCCTTGCTACTAAAGTTTTAACTTATACATACATACATAATGCACAACGTGTTTCTATTGAACTGTAAATGGCACTTTGTCCTAAATGGTAGGGTACTGAATGTTTGATACGACATCGTTCTTTGTTTAATGCTTTTGTAATTTGCTCTCTAGTAATTCCAGGCAAACATTTGTTTTTATTTTAAGTAATGTAGTTTATTAATCACGAGTTTATTCATGAGTCATCCATGCACGTAAGTTATAATACATCTACTACCTACATTAAATATTTACGCAAAAGTCGTAAAAAGTATGTATTACGTTTTTGCCATGTTTATTACATAGTTGCAAGTACGTAGGTTGCCCTGAAAGTTTCGGGAATCGGAAAAAATACGCATTTTAATGAAATAAAAGTACTTTTATTGTTTTTCAAAGTATTCTCCTTTGTGTTTAATACACTTTTTCATTCTCTGAAACCAGTTTTTAAAACAGTTATTGAAGTCTGAAGTGGGGGTTGACAAAATGGCCATTTTATAAGCGTCGTGCGTATAAGCGTCGACTGCTTCTTCCGCGGTCTGAAAACGCTGACCACGCAACCGATTCTTTATTTTCGGGAAAGTAAAAAAATCGTTGGGACTTAGCTTAGGTCGGGGCTGTACGGAGGATGGTCCAGTAATTCGACGTTTTCGCCCTTCAGATAGTCGTCTGTTTTCTGAGCGGTGTGAGGGCTGGCATTATCATGGTGTAGTATAATACGGCGGTTAGGGTTAGTTTTTCGCAGTTCAGCAAAAACAATCGGTAAACAAACGCCTATATACCAATCGGCATTGACAGTTCTTCGATCTTCAAGAGCGATAGTCGCCACGTGACCCGATTTGGAGACAAACGTGGCTACCATTTTTTTGATCGTGCTGCGAGAACGAACAACTTTTGTCGGCTTCGGTTCGTCTTCGTAAACCCAAACTCGAGATTGGTTTTTCGATTCAGGCTCATATGCGTAAATCCATGATTCGTCACCTGACACAATACTAAAAACGGCATTTGAGCTTCCTCCATTAAATCTTTTTAAAGTTTTGCGGCACCAATTGACACGTACCGTTTTCTGGTCGTCAGATAACAAGTGAGGAATCCACCGGGAAAATAACTTCCACACGCCCAACTCTTGTTGTAATATAACTTGTACCTGACTCATTCCAATGCCTAAAGTCTCCTGAATCTCCCGATATGTAACATGCCTATCTTCCTTTATCAGTTGGCGAACAACATCGATGTTTTGATCGGTAACGGCCGTTTTCGGTCGACCCTCACGTACGTCATCCGCAAGAGACACACGGCCACGTTGGAATTCCGAATACCACCTGTATATGGTCGTCTTTGAAGGTGCTTCACTACTAAAAGCAATAGTTAATCGGTCTCCACATTGTTGTTGTGTTAATCCACTTTTAAAGTCATAATAAATCATTGCTCTAAAACTTTCGCGGGACAGCTCCATTTTCACCAACGACTCAACGACTTTAAAAAACAATTGAAAATCGGACATTGTTTTTTTTTTCTAAGTGGCCAGTGTTTTCGAATAATGAGACTATGCTTGTAAGAAAGAGGTATAACACATGTCAAATATACGTTCCTAAGTATTAAATTCCCGAGTTCCTAATAATCGGGTCGGATTTCTTAATTTTTGAAATCCGACAACTTTACTAATGTAAGTTAACCCTGGCGCTGATTAGGATCGGAACAAAGTATAAATATTTAAAATTCGGAAACGATTGTACATACCTATTAACATTGTTTATAATCGGTGTCACATTAGTCGTGATACAAATTGTGAAAAACCTGTTAAGATGGTCTTTCTGAACAAGGTTTCCTATGCGACCTATATGAAAGTCGCGAAAAAAAAATTACGGTTTTCATACAGATCGGTACAGAAGTGATTATGATTTTCAGTCTCATTTCATTATTATGTAAACACATTTGTAAGAGATCAGTCTAAAAAAATGTATACATATTAATGAATTGGAACTGTACTAGTCTTAAAAAAAAATTAAGATTTTCATATGGGTCCCGAAGGAAACCTTCTTCAGAAAGACCATCTTAACAGGTTTTTCACAGTTTGTATCACGACTAATGAAACACCCGGTATGGAAACATAATAGAACCAGAGCCCACCTAAAAGCCCTCGGTTAAATTCTACGGAAACGTCTTTTGCACTCTTTAGCTCTCTTTGAGCTAGCTGTCTTACTCGTAACACTATTTATGCACCATGCAGACAATACCGAAGCGAAATATTTTATCGCATTATAAATCTTGTTTTAACGAAAATTTAAAGCTATGAATAATACTATATTTCTGTCCAACCGCAAGACTATATGAGATGAACTGAGTCGTGTCTCAAGATTAAGTGTATGTAGTATTTTATTATAGGTATCCTTCTCGTACGAGTATAGCGCTGCCAACTTTAGTTTAAATATTGTAGTTTTGGATACAAAAAAAAATAGCGTTAGTAATTAAGGCTAGGTTATTTAAACCTGAAGTTTAAATAGGCATGTCAGACTTTTCCAGGGTAAAGTCGACCCTTAGGAATAGATATGGCTTAATTAAATAGTCATAAACTTAAGAATAGATTACCGTAAAGGACTTACTATATACCTACACAATGTGTCCCCTATGTATCTATCACCTGGTAAAGTAATCGTAGGTATAGCTGGCAATCGTTACTTAGGCACAAAACCAAGTCGCTAGGCAAGGTATGACCCAGCGGCCCTACCGCGAAAAACGAAATTCGTAAATTTCGAGGATTTGTCTCTCTCACTCTAATGACGCTTTCGTTGGAGCGACAGAGAAAAATCCTCGAAATTTACGAATTCCGATTTTAGCGGTAGTAGACCAGGCTTATCATTACCGGTGGGGCAGGTTAGCATTTATAGCAGGTGTATAAATCTTTTTATTTTTTTCTCGATTTGGGACCCCATGAACATCTTCACTTGCAAACGTCGCTTACGTATCACTCACCAAGATTGCGTATTTGCGGCATCGACAGCATTGTAGTCACCACCAGGCACCAGATGACTCAGGTACTGAACTGAGTCTGACTCAGGAGAACTGAGTAGCCACCAGGCTACTCCCATATTTATCGTTTATCGTCATTGATGTCACGTCTTGACAAGTATACAAGCGCGAAAGTGACGCGGAGTACGTGTGACCATCATAAGCCACCTGAAAAATCTAAGTAGACACGTTTTGGCTCAATATCGCTGTTTTCTATGAGCTTCACTATTATTTTTCTTTTTGGATTCAGAGTTGATTCTATCCCACAGATGGTGATTGAGGGACTTCGTCAATACACGGAGTCTGCTTAATGATTTGTCAAAGCCCGACTTCAAAACAATGTTCTTGCATATTCGTTTCATTAAGGACGGGTCGGGTCATGAGTGTTCGAAATAATGTACCATGTCCTCCACCTGTCAGTGGTTTGAAGTGGATAAGTTAACGGCTCTACGGCTATTTTGCCGGAAATTTTTTGAGTACTATCAGCTACCCGTCATATTCTATTAGATAAAGTAAAAGTGAGATGGGTTGCAGATTCCGCGCATTGAACTTGACAGAGTGTGCGGCTTAAGTGAATGTTTGTACTTAGTTATCACGCTGCCAGAAAAATCTCCTTTCAGTATTATTTATTGCAATAAGACATATTGGCGAGCTAAGTAGTCACGATCCTCAGGAACATAACACCGACTAAAGAAAAAGGTAGTCTCTTTCAGTGTCTAACAGGTGTAAATGGTAACATCAACAAACAATTTCTTAAACTGCAAAATACCAGAAGGTAATAAGATGTGTGAAGATGAGATAGTCCTAACTACAGGCGTCGAAAAACTGGCAGGCTTAAGTGGGACTGGGCCGGTCATCTTTGCCGCATTTACTCGGATAGGTGTGCTAATATAGCGACTAAGTGGGTGCCGAAAAACGGCTGACGCAGACGAGGCCTCGACTTGTTCCTGAGCAGCTGGCCGGAGGAAGCTAGGTTTAGGCAGTCGTGGAAGTCGTAGCGGCTTTGCCCAGCAGTGGGACTCACATAGGCCAATAAAAAAATGGACATAAAATTAAAATACATTTTTTATTTAACAGGTAACGAATAATAAACACATTTTATTATTTACTGAAGTATCAAAAATATTCTGAAATTATCCCTACCAACATTATAGGGAAAATGAAAGGAAATCGTATTTATTCTTCAATATGTACCTAATTTTCTGAGTCATCGGAGTATGAAATAAGAGATTTTTTGTCTTCGTAATCGCATTAGGGTTCATAATAGTCTATGCGAAGGTGCAACTGTTTTACTGAGTTGATCAATGGTCATGTCTTACCAGTTACGACCAATAACAAACCTACGAATAGACGCGATGAAAGCAATAATTTTATTTCATTAAACATAGCAAATAAAAACTTCATGTAAATAATAATAAAACAACATAATATAGCACAGAAGATAAATGCTGAAGAAGACCCACTCTGACTTCATTTGTTGTTACAAATAGATTGCAGCCAATGCAGCCCTGATTTTACCATCAAACAAACGATAAGGTGCAAACGAAGATTGCACAATATGAAAACGTTAAATCACATGTATGGTAAAGGTTACTCGTGACGAAAACAACAGGTACACTCAGTCGGTTTATTATTACAAATAATAACTTTACTAAATACAAGTACACGATTGACGCAACTACCGTGACGTCAGCAGGCGTTTCGACAGAGACACCGCACCGCTATCACGATAGGTATACGAATGAGTGTTGGTTGGTGATCAATAACTTGAAGGCAGCCAACCAAGCACTAAAATCGTTCCTAGCTTTGACATCGAATGGTAATAACTTGAAGGCAGCCAACCAAGCACTAAAATCGTTCCTAGCTTTGACATCGAATGGTAAGTCGCATCTCGGTAGTCATGAATCTACGTCGACACTTCGTTAGCGCGATCTATCTCGGAGGTGGCGCCATCTCTTAGGAAATCTTGTCCCTACACATGTACAATTTTATCCTAGAAGTCTTTAATATAATCACCATCAAACTGTTGTATACCAACATATGTAATCCGATGATGCCTTTCGTTTAAGTTTCGAAATTCGCTTCGCTTTTTCGCAAGTTCGCTTATGACGGGTCTCGTGTATATCATTATTTTGTCATCGTTGCTGGTCACGTGCTGACAAGCTTCCAAGTTCAAAAGTGACCCGCAGCATGACGATTATGTTTGAAATAATTTTCTTTTAAAGTGTTCTATAAGCCGAATACGATTATTTCCATTTTTTTTTTCACCCATCAAAAGTTAAAGACGGGCAGTCTATTTTTTATTCTGGAGATTATTTCTGAAAACATTTTCTTTAAAAGAAGCTTTCATTAAAAACATTTCCTTTTTTTAAATTATTCTTTTAAAAGTAACATTTCAATGATATCCCACACTATTTATCGAGAAAATAAATAAAATCATCCCCTCTTTACGTGTAAAAACATTTTTTTTTATTATTTTATTCTACGACTTTGTCGGCGTGATCAATATTATAGTATCATCTATACGAAATTGTAATTTTATATTAGTAACAGTATCGCACCCTGATTCTTAAGGTTTTGAGAATAGTCGAGTTTCGCTATTGCTTAAAAGTGTGATTTTAATCATTGTCTGGCCACTAGGTGATCTAGCTAAGGCATTTTAGTTGTGAACATTGTAAGTATCACCTTCTCCTTCTGTTGTTACCCATCGATATTAGCTAGAACGGATTTCGATTGTTCTGTACAGCGCTGATTCATAATACCTATTAGACGTATCACCTCTGATAAACCAGTGTAAATATGAACAGTGATTACACACAGATTCAAAGGGTACAAAGGTCAAGTAATACTACAAGACAATTTTGTAGTCGTGATAAAAGTTTTGTGAACTAGGTAGCAGAACTAATTGCAGCGCCCAACTTCCAAATTGGTTCTTGTTAATTGATTCGCATTGGACAGCGACTTTGGCTACCTACCGATTATTGCGTTAGACCCGATTGTTGCTAAACTGCTTTTCATTTGCATGTCGGTACGGTAATAGCTTTTGTAGAGGGTTGATTGTTGGGTTTCCATCACTGGATGAACAATTGTTGATGCTCTACGATTCTGTTAACAGTCGATGCTGCTCGTAACGTAGATGCCGAAGTGACTTGTTGCAAGATACTTTATTTTTCTAAGGAATATTAAACATAAAAATCTTTCCATGGTTCCGAAATTTTTTACGTGCACATTTCCAACTTCTGCGACATATGTACAGCCTGTTTCCACACGCAATAAAAAATCGGATTTATAAAACTGTCGTCATAATTATATGGTCATTCATACCAAATAACATTGGAATCGTAGTGTTTACATTCGCGTTATTATAACAAACTATAATTATAATCAACATAATATATACCTACACCGTGGGCTGTTTAAGCCCGACCTATTTTAACAGTGTATTCCGGAGCCCATTTAGCAACTATAACGTTTTATTAAACTTTTCTGGATATCGCCTAGTTTGAGAGCTATTACAATGAAAAAAAAACATAATTATTTTCTAATTGTTACTCAGTACAAAAGGTCTTTTAAACGGCGTTGGTGTCATTATGGAGAATAGTCTCACTAACCTCATTAATAGATGTCAAAAAGTGAGAAATAAAACCTTTGAATAATGAGGTTTTATAAAAAAGCGATAACACTAATTTTAAGTGCTAGTTTTATGAATAAAATTAACTTTTTATGTAAAAAAAAATGTATAAATTTTTTTTTGCTATAATGACAAAACTCATGTACCTACTTAATATTTCTTGTTTGTTTTTACATCAAAAATGCGTGGTTAAAATCTTTTGGGTTATAAGAGCCCACGGTATATGTTGCTGCGTCAGTAGACTATTAGGGCGATTCTATTTGACAGATATCTTGAAACACGTATGTTGAATTATTTTTATGTTTATACTAATGGATATCCATAATTCTAACTAAAAATATATGTGAACTCAAGGTTAAATATTTTAAATTGGTGATAAGACCAAAAATATTTTGTAAAAATGCGTGATTGAAATAATAGAAGTTTCTATATTTCCTTACATTTTTTTTTTCTACGGTACGCACGGTATACACTATCTTTTTGGTGTTAGATTTTCTGTGTTATTGGTTTACACAAAACTCGTTAAGCATATTTCAAGAAAATCGAAATAAAACCGTTGCGTACAACTCATCTGCTTAAATTATAAGTTTGTATAATGTTCTAAAACTTTTAAAATACAATCTAATTAAGAACTAAAGATACAACTTCAGAAAATGCAGTCTGATCTCCTAATCTGTCGGCGTACGTTTTTCCATTATAGCTGAACTCGCTCATTAAAGCTTTTACTTCAACTTTAAACCCTAGTTTCGCTCCAATTCTTCGCGTGCCTTCCCCTGTCCATATAGCTTGACAAATTTTTGGTACCTTATTTGTTACTTCACGCGGTTTCATATGAGAGTATTTTACCCCTAAATCTTTTAAGGTTATTGTTGAAACGGGGCCGTTTTTCAGCTTCTTTGCGAGGTCCACCGACAGTTTACACAAAATTTCTCCAAGGTTTCGTCTTCTATGTTCTCGTAAAGTAGCCAAAAACATTATCTCTAAACTACAGTCTGTTTGATATCTGGAAGAAAAAATTAAATGTTAGTTATGTTATGATTAAATTTGAGTAGCTATTAGGACTCCTCAAATTAAACGATTTGAAAAAAAGATAATAGTTACGTATAGTATTTTTTGTATTTTGAGGCGAAGCCGAAAATTGTTATTAAAGACGCCACGAGCATTTTTTGACTCTGTTAAACAATGTTGCATACATTACTTTTTCTACGACCAAACACTTATTTTCAAATAAAACTTTAAATTTGAGAAATATTCTTAGTCAAACACAATTTTCTTAGTCATCAATTCAAGGTCGGGCAGGAGACGACAAAATTAAAAAAAAGCTCCTCTATGGTTTACTGTTCATCAGAAATGACATTTAAAATTAGTTGGCAGCCATGTATTCCTCTGTTCATTAAGTCTCGTATACACGAGGGTCTTAAAATGCAAAAAACGCACAGCGTGTAAACCAGCATGCGTTTAAAGGGAATAGACAATATAGATTTATCTTGACATCCGTAAGGTAGGGGCTTAAAGCCTTTTGTCCGGGTGTGCCTGAAACGTTTTTGGCCTATGTCGATACATAGCCTAACTCGCATAAAGACAAAAACTCTAATTACCTAATAATCATTATGTCCTCATCTATCTTGGACCGACTCGCATTAGGTACGAAACGGTTATTGGCTATATCGCTTTTGGTCTAAAACGCGTTTGGACAACCTATACATTAGAATCAAACCTAAAAAGCTTTCGGACTAAAACTGTTTTTGAGCTATATCGCTTTTGGTCTAAAACGCGTTTGGTGAACCTATACATTAGAATCAAACCTAAAAAGCTTTCGGACTAAATATCACTTCACATTCAAGTGGCCAGCATATTATTTAACAAGATGATAAGTTTGTTACGGTAACGCATACGAACTTCTTCATAATTTTGATGTTTAGGCAAAAGGCGAAAATGCCAGTTTAAGATATAGTCAAAAAGCGAATTAGTCACCTAATGTCGTATTTTAAAGACAAACGGGTCTTAATCGCGTAAACTTACGTTTAATTATATCCTGACGTTTCGGGCATGACGTTACACCCGTGGTCGCAGGCAGACTCAGGCGATTAAGACCCGTTTGTCTTTAAAATATGAGTGATAATCGTGAAAGTTTAAATCAACCTAATGTCGTAGTTGTAAATGTCACTAAAAATTTAAGTTTAGGCAAAACGCGAAAACACCAGATTGAGAGAATTAGCCAACCAACGTCATAGTCTTAATGCGACTTAAAATTGAAGTTTAGACAAAACGCGATTTAGTCATAAAACGTTTAAGGCATTAGTCAAAACAGGCAGTCTACCCGTTAGACAAAAAGCGAAATAGTCCGCAAACTATATAGTCGTAATGCCCCTGGAGATTGAAGTTTAGGCAAAACGCGACTTAGTCATAAAACTTCTTAGGCACACCCGGACAAAAGGGCTTAAAGGTGTGTTCACGACTATGTAAATGACAAATAAAAGTACAGATGTAGAAAAAAATTTATACCTATCCAACTTTTATTTTTAAACAATTCGTCTCAAATTCGTCTCAGACACGTAAGCTATTTTGTATAAAAGTTTGTATTTAAGTATTCCTACTCTTCGGCTTGCCTCGGTCTGACGTGCTGGTGGGCTACCGAGAACACTTCGATATAATATAATACTTCGATAGAAAACGAAGCGTTGAACGGCTCAGTCACAGACTGGCATAGATTTGGCACTAAGTAGATAATTGAAAGAAAACACTAACTTTTCAAATAAATTACATCTCGCGTCAACATTGCTCATAAATTGTATGAGTGATTTGGATGAAGGCTGGTTACACCGCTCTTCCACAAACACTTCGAAAAACGTTTTCTCTGTAGAATCCGAAGACGTGACCTGAAACAAAATATAAAATTCATGTTTGTATATTTATTTTGGCACGTGTTCCATAACATTGAAGTAAATTAATTTGAATTTGATTTTGAATTGTAAGTAAAGCAAGCAGTTGTAGGTAAAAAATATGAAACTGACTAATTTTATCACACAAAATTTATTAAAATACTTTGCACACTTTATATAATTAAAAACAAAATGTGCCTCATTGGCCATAATTTGCATAATTGTAATTTAAATTAGTCTCGTGCTAATTAGTATTGGTTGTCATTTAGCAACTCAAAGTAAATAAATATGTCAAGATGTTATCATTAGCTCAGAAACAAATAAAATAAGAACCCGGCTCAGACAACACCAAAATTTAACAGCAACAGTTCTACAGGGTGTTCGTGAGTAATTGCTTTAACTGTAACATAATGTTTGGTTCGTTAAAACAAACTATGTGACTATATCGCATTTTGTTAAACTGTAAAAAAAAAAAATTACTATTTCATACAAAATAAATATATGTTAAGTTGAAGACCATTGTACAGTCGACAAAAGAGCGCCCTTTACAGGCCCCGCACACTAACAAGTTATCTCAGACGCACGACACACACTGCGAAGAAGTCCTGTGCTAGTGTGCGTGATAGTTCAAATTTAAGAGCTTGTATTTTCTACCTTATCATAATTATCATAAAATTTACTTTACAAAATAATACAGATTTTAGAAATATGTTCGCACTGTAAGACCATAATACATTGATTCAAGATTCAATTTCGCCTAAAGTCAAAAAAATATGTCGCCTTATTTTATAAAAGGTTATTGTCTAGTTTCACGTTAGTTACAACTTTGTGTAATTAGTATTAAGGTTCAAAGTTAATTATATTTAATATCGTAGGCTACCATTCAAATTCTTTGACGCCAATTACCTTTACTTGAATGAGGTGGATATTTTATTAATCTACCCGCAATATATACATATCGTTATAACAATATTGTGGGTAATGGGTATGGCATTAAATTTCATTTCATTGCTAACCGACCTTCGTTGCAAGCATTGTTCATTTTACTTTCTTGTTACCTATTGATTTTGATTGTTTTGTATTAACATGGAGAATACGCGTATTTCGGATTGAAGTGGGCCGAAATTATTATTATATATTATGATTCATAAACAGAACGTTTCGTTAAGTGAAATCGCACGAAGATGAATGATATCAGTAAGTAATACTCTTAGATAGCTACTTATTAAAAGAAACGCATGGTTTTTGTGTGAATAAGTAATTTCAATTAAAAATATAATCATTTACCTATTATTTATCTAGTACGAGTATATTGACACGTTTGACGTTCAGTTAATTACGAAACATGTTAATCTTATACTAAATTTACTTTGCAGAGACCAACAGTGCAACTATGGGCTGTGGGTTCGCCGGTTTGCTGAGACGGGAAATGTGAAATCAGAGAATTTCGGCCCGAATCCTGGAGCGTATACTGACGCGTCTATGCTTCATCAGGACGTTGTTGCGTCACATTCAAACGACCCGTTTCTCAGCACCCGTGTGACAGGAGCCAGGCATGATGTGATCTTGCAGACCGTGCGGAACCACTTAAGCGCGGCTGGATAAAGATGTCGAAGACCCGCGAAAAAAATTGCGCTGACAAGGGACCACATAGATAACAGACTGCGATTTGCAATGAAATATCTAGACTTTGATTGGTGTAATAACGTAGTGATATTTACCTACTGAAATCGTTTAAGTCGGATAAAGACGGCCGTAAAATTTTGTGGAGAAAAAAGGTGAGCGTTATTGTGAAAAAAACTTTTTACCGTGTACGGCTAGTGGTAGTTTGACTCTAGGGTATTGGGGCTGGATGTCATCGATGGGGCCCGGGGAGCTGGTGCAAGTTGGAAGTCACAATAATAGTAAAATGTAACTTTATACAATGCGACCCAGGTCGTGTTATGTTGTGACTAGTATCCAATTTGTTCAATTGATTACTTTATTTTTACTTTGATTTGTTAGATCAAGTGAACGGGGGCTAATTTTGTAACCGAAAATATAGATAGTTTGAATTAAAAAAAAAAATACAAAGATTGTCTTCATAACATTCAAAACAGTTGATTTCACTATAAAATATAAAACTGGTGACATAGCTAATGCATGTTTGTTATTTACATAACGTTCGTATGATTTACAATAAAATTGAAATAATCTAGCACTGCCTTATTATATTATCTCGCCGGATTACACGATCAGAAAATATAAATATTAAAACAATTTATTGAATTAGTCAACCTTTGAATTTTTAATAGGTTTTTACTTACATTTTTTTACTTAACAGATATTTAAAATGCCTAATCATTCTACCATAATATTTTGCCTAACATACAGGCAAATATAGGTATATAAAATTGAACATCGTAAATCTAGATCTAATTAATGTTTTTGATTTATATTATGTGATGTGTATCTGTATCTTTTTTTCAATAGTGTAATTTTAGTTTCATGACGCATTGGTGTTGTGCTGTAATGTCATGTCACTTTTGTTTTAATAAATAAATAAAACATTATTATTATGTAAAATTGTATGAGAAAAAAGATTTTGATATGTTTGAAACGTTCCTGACATAACTTTAAATCATTTGATAGTCAACTAGTTAATGGGCAATCCAATGTGTTTAATGATGTTATTGCTGATGAAGTTAGTTACTAACTGACAAAGCATGCTTATTCATTTGACCATTGATAAGCTCAAAAATATATATTTTTAAAATTTTTATTTTATTTATTACTTTCCTACTTTTTCTATCATTTGCTGAGAGACGAATGTCGAACATCTCATATCCGGTAATTTCTCTTGGTGGCAAAGTTTTAATGTTTATTTTACTAAATATGCAATTACAGCATCTTAAAATATTAAAAGCTGTAATTTTATTGCTCTAGAATATGTTACGATTAGAAATTTACATATAAATACCAGTTTATGTAATTCTTTTTTTATAGGCTGTAGGTAGATAGATAATAAAAACATGTAGCTTATTTATGTGATGGGAATTAAGTATTTTATAATTAAGGCATTCTAATTAATGTTTCATACATGTGTATCAGTTTTTGTTTTAATTA
This sequence comes from Thaumatotibia leucotreta, assembly GCA_025490895.1. NCBI lineage: Eukaryota > Metazoa > Arthropoda > Insecta > Lepidoptera > Tortricidae > Thaumatotibia > Thaumatotibia leucotreta. The sequence continues at coordinate 57,791 of JALPQI010002968.1, forward strand.
CCGAGTAAACAATGTTTCAATTACCTTGCAGGTAACATATAAGCAAATGAATATAATGCTACTAATAATGTGTGAGAGTTTTAAATGTTAGCATTAATTTATAAACTATATGGAAACGGATTATATCGCGTATATCGCCGCCCCCGGCGAATACTAAGATAACTGCCATTACCATGGTTTTAGTGTTATGTCATATTTGAAATCTGTGGGTGCTAATGCATCTGTTGAATTTTTTTCGTAATTTTTATACTGTTATTTATGGAGATAAAAAAAAATGCAATAATATTCTTTGATTTTATTGATCTCTTAAATTGCCAGAATAAACGTCTATGAGGATAATATCAAAAATGATTATGAGCCCTTACACTATAAACGCTTGTATCATGATATTCGCGTGAAAATAATTCTACAACAAAAAGACATCAGGCAGTTATCATTTTATTCTCGTATTAAAAATCTTCTGTCTGTTCGGATATCGTCCTTTAGTAACGATTATCTATTTGTGCGAAACATTAAAACGCATTATCTTCCTTTTCATTTACATACGTTTGACAATCGAAAATTGCAATGGCAGATACAGTACCGCGGGAAATTCCTAAAACGTACCTAGTAATGTTTGTGTACTAAATAAGAAACGAATCAGGGCGCTCAACGCGACGGCTCACCCTACGCGAACCACTCAAGCTGTCAGTCTATCAGCCGGAGGGCCGCAGGCCCGACAGCTCGCCCTACGGGAACCACTCACGCTGGCAGTCTATCAGCCGGAGGACCGCAGGCCCGACAGCTCGCCCTACGGGAACCACTCACGCTGTCAGTCTATCAGCCGGAGGACCGCAGACCCGACAGCTCGCCCTACGGGAACCACTCACGCTGGCAGTCTAAGTCGATGGCACGCAGGCCCGACGGCTAGCCTTACGCGAACCACTCACGCTGTCAGTCTATCAGCCGGAGGGCCGCAGGCCCGACAGCTCGCCCTACGGGAACCACTCACGCTGGCAGTCTATCAGCCGGAGGACCGCAGGCCCGACAGCTCGCCCTACGGGAACCAGTCACGCTGTCAGTCTATCAGCCGGAGGACCGCAGACCCGACAGCTCGCCCTACGGGAACCACTCACGCTGGCAGTTTAAGTCGATGGCCCGCAGGCCCGACGGCTAGCCTTACGCGAACCACTCACGCTGTCAGTCTATCAGCCGGAGGGCCGCAGGCCCGACAGCTCGCCCTACGAGAACCACTCACGCTGTCAGTCTATCAGCCGGAGGGCCGCAGGCCCGACAGCTCGCCCTACGAGAACCACTCACGCTGGCAGTCTAAGTCGATGGCCCGCAGGCCCGACGGCTAGCCTTACGCGAACCACTCACGCTGTAAGTCTATCAGCCGGAGGACCGAAGGCTCGACAGCTCGCCCTACGGGAACCACTCAGGCTGGCAGTCTATGAGCCAGAGGGCCGCAGGCCCTACAGCTCGCCCTACGCGAACCACTTACGCTGTCAGTATATGAGCTGGAGGGCCGCAGGCCCTACAGCTCGTCCTACGCGAACCACTCACGCTGTCAGTCTATCAGCCAGAAAACCGAAGGCCCGACAGCCTCGCCCTACGGGAACCACTCACGCCTGCAGTCTATGAGCCGGATGGCCGCAGGCCCTATAGCTCGCCCTACGCAAACCACTCACGCTGTCAGTCTATCAGCCGGAGGGCCGCAGGCCTTACAGCTCGCCCTACGCGAACCACTCACACTGTCAGTCTAAGTCGGTGGGCGGCGATTTTGTATGCTTCCGTAACTTTGGGGTCAATACTATAATATGTAGCTATTAACGTTTGGGTTCATTTTATAAACATGCTTTCTTTTGGACCGACTAAACAAGCGAATCAGAGGGTTGTAGGCCAAAGCTTAGCGCTATCATGCTACTAATGGAATAATGTAACATGAAAACGAAGCTGAAGGCCGCAGGCCCTATAAACCCAGTGCTTCCAGGCTACGCGACGGAAGAGTGTTTCTGTAAAACAAATCGGAGGGCCGCTGGCCCGACAGCTGGCCCTTGCGAAGGACGCAGGCACGAAGCGATTGCACGAGGCGCTACAGCTCGCGAGGCTGAAGGCCGAGCTGCCAGAGACCAGCACTACCATGCTACACAATGAAATAGCGTAACATGAAAACGAAACGGATGGCCATAGGCCACCTGCGAAGGACGAAGGCCGAGCCTTGCACAGGGCCGAAGGCCCGGAGCATCCAAAGATATTAATGTTAGTTAGCGATATACTTTCTCAAATGCATCGGTCATCGATGACGTCTTCCTAGGACTGACAGAAACAGATGCTCTAAATATAACATTTTCAGTAAGCCTTCAAGCATAATCGTATTCCAAGGCAGGTTTATTAGAATTTTAATGTCGTTTCTCTTACTCTTCTGACAGATATTCCATTAGTTCGAATAAAATTCGGGAATGCGATCGAACGGAAATGGTATTCCAATTCATATTATAGAACCCATATCAGTGCAGTTCCAGATCAAAAGTCACGGCACAACGGAACGAAGAATGTTACCTGTGGTATTATGCTGGGCGTCAACAGTTCATAAGATGCAGGGAAGTGCATTCGATCATACCGTGGTTTATTTAGGTTCGAAATGTTTCGCTGCTGGACAAGCATAACTAAGAAGCTCTGTGTAGAGTTCAGTCTTTAGACAGTCTACAGATTGAAGATTTTTACCTCTAATTTATTTTTTATGATAGATTGATAATGGTAGGGAACCCTTGGCGCGCGAGTCCGACTCGCAATTGGGCGGTAATTTCTGATATATAACTTATATAAGTGGATTGACTGCAAAATGTATAAACAAAGGACTTCACGTCTTATGGCTGTATTAAATAATGTTAGAAAAATTGAGGAGACACCCGATCATAATAATAAAATTTTAGTAATGGTCAGTAATTAATTATAATAATCATACTGCCAATTTACTTATTAGGTTTAAATTTAACTATTTCAATTTTATTGTTCAATAAAATTAATGCTGATTACCATATTACAGTTTTATTTTTAATGTAGATTAAAAGCCTTTTTTAAAAAAGATTAACACTAAATTTACCGGAATAATGTGATATTGTAGTATTATACTCACTAGCTTGCACCCTGGTCACCCTCTGAATAAAATTATAACATGATGGTGCAATATTTGATGTTGGCGTAGCCGCAATGTGAATAAAATGATAATCGATATTATTATATCCTTGATGATGGTAAATTTTGACTAACTTTTTGTTTTTGAAATAACTTTTTTTCGGTATGTTTAAGAAAAGGTTACCCTATTTTTTCAGAATGCTACAAAAATTAGCTATCGTTAGAACTTTACATAATTTGCATACGTTTAGTATTAATGAAGTTAACGACAAAAACATGTTTTTATTTTCTCCTGAAAAATTAGGTTTTTGCAGTTATCATTTTATTCACCGGGGGCGGCGATATTTATTAATTATTCATTACATCATGACGTTTCAAACACTTTACAAGGTTGATCTACAGATGACTGATGCGATAAAATCCTTTTCCATTGTTTTATTTCATGTATTTTTTCTTGTCAATGCTTGGCAAATATAAAGGTGTGTGCTGATGTTGTAGATGATCAACATCACATTTTACAGTAGGTATACTATAGGAGCGATTGCAAATACAATTTTTAAAACAACAATTTAGGTATAGAAAAATGTTGCTCGATATAATTGTTATTTTGTTATATTATAATATTTCAAAGTATAATACCTAATAAACAAATTGCTAAATCAATTCGTGTTTTTATTCTGTAGATTTAATTTAAAAAAACTATGCCAAACGTCCCCAGAATTGAACTAATACATAACATCCTCATAATATCCTGATATTAACCCCTCGCAGACTATCTAAATTAATTGATGAACCTTGATATTTAAAATAAAAAGCTCAATGATGAAACAGGCCTACGAGGCAATCGAGGCATTAACAAGACCAACATATTTCTTGTTTATTATTACACACGTGCGGCTTACAACAAAAAAAAATATTCTAAGTAGGTATACTTATCCTACAGTTCCTTATTTAACTTGGGTGTAAATATAAAACAATATTATTATTATTAGTTGTAGTTTATAAAAAAAATCTAAAGGAAGTATCCTGTAAGTAATTTTTTTTAATACGATAAACTTCACCGTAGAAGGCGTCTTTTCTGCAAATGTGGAAAGTATATTTATGTGTATATCATTAAAAAAAATAGTAGGTAACAATCACATCTAAGGGCCTTATCACACTTGCGATTTACAAGCGAGGCGAAAGCGAAGCGAGCGCGCAGCATGATCGTTGCGAGCCCGTAACCAATTCGCCGCGAGTGCGTTGCGATTTGGCCGCGATCGCGTAACGAATACGCTGCGCAGCCGTCAGTAAATCGCTCAGAGTGATCTGAGTCTTGGAATAAGATTTATTATTACATAATGGATACCAACTCTTGACGCTGCAAACTCGGTGCGTAGTCGCGGCGTATTCGTCACGCGGTCGCGGCGTAATCGCGACACCACCGCGACGAATTGGTTGCGGGCACGCGACGAACACGCCGCGCGTACGCTTCGCTTTCGCCTCGCTTGTAAATCGCAAGTGTGATAAGGCCCTTAGGATAGAACTATTGACATATTGGGGAAGCATTGTAGGTATGCCCAGTAAAGTGCCTCGTCTACAAAGACGTCGAGTTGGTAAGTATGCCTAACATCATCTTTTGATAACATTGAAGTTGCTTGTCTGAACACGTTAACATGCTACTTACTTATACGTTAAACCTATCATAATTATCGAAGTCTACGCTGTAAAGTGTAATCCATATTTAAACCATGAGCAGCATACAAATCATGCAATTCTACTAATATTCGAAACATGAACAATCTACCCGCTTCCAGCTGTTTAAGAAACGGGTTTCTTGTTTCTTATTAGTCAAATGATTCTACCGACTTGTTATAGTTGTTATTATTCAATTTCTAAAAACATGACAAAAATAATCAAGTGCGCCATAACGTCTAGCATCGGATTTGAACCCAGATCATTGGGTTAACAGCCAGCGTTAGACCAACCGCGCCATCGCAGCGTCTATTTAACGGGCAAAAATTGTGAACTCATCCCTCGCGTAGCTAGACTACTTAGTTTGAAATTATAGATAACACACACATACGCGGCAGCATGAGCGTTCGTTGCATGCGAGTTTCTATGTGTGTATCGCGCATCCGTGGTAAGATGCTTGCACTTGTGAGCTGTAAAGGAGACTTTTTTGTCGACTGTACAAGGTCCTTTTGAGTTAGGCAGCAGTTAGTGTCAATTGATGACAGTGTTGAAATTCTGTAAATGACAGCACATTAACAATTAGCTCCGTGGTAGCTACTTTGCTTATAAAACAGAGGGTCCCGGGATTAAACCCTGCTACAACTATTATTTTTTTATTTTTGTTTCTGCGGCATTTCCATTACACAAACCGTAAATAAAATGTATGTCGGCCTCTTCTAGGGCCGTATAATTTACACGTGGCATCAATGGAAGCACAGATATTATTTTACAAATAATGTTTTCTTTCAAAATAAACAACAATAATAAAATGACAATTTGATGTGACATATACAAGTCAAATTAAAACTAATCTTAAACGAACTCCTTTATTTAAAAGTGAATGTAGTACATGACGAGAACTGAAAACTCTTTACTTACAAAATAGAAGAAAATAGTATTTGGTTACGTTGTATTAAGAAGACTTTACAATGGTTTAATGTAATTAAGTGAGAAAATTAAGATTTTGAATAATTTAAAAACGGTACGACTTAGGATATTAGTTTCTTGGTACAATTAACTTTATTTGATGTAAAGAATCTACCCTTGAAATTAAAGCAATTACTCACGAACACCCTGTATATAACTTTAATATAGTCAATCTATAAATAAAAGTGACATTTCATATTTTGAGGAACTCGCTAAAGATTCCAATGTTTTTGATGTCAATGATTATGATTGAACAATCGATCTAGTTACGTATTTATCTCTGAGAAAACGCGTGTTGTAGCGAGAGAAAATCGGTTACTGTTTCGAGTAAAGCATTCACTCGAAACGTCGGAGGTAATTTTAGAAACATACCCAACTAGCAAAATTTCGTCATATAATCGTCGCGGAAACGTAACATATTCAGGCTTTTAGCTTATGAAATTGGTCATAAAAACGTATTAATTACGTTTATATAACGCGATTTGGGCCCATATTACTCAGCTTTTTAGCCATATAAAAGCCATTTAACTGAAACTGCCACCACTTATTAGTCATATAATAATCATCGCCGTGACCACTTTATAGCTAACTAGCTGTATAATAGCGACTTATATAGCTTTTATGTGACTTTTAATCATATAAGAGCCATATAACCGTTGAGTTAGTTATTTATTGATCATGTAATTGCTACTTATATGCCAAATTTGTGGAATAAAAGTGTCCAGCGAAACTAAACAGAAGACGGATTGACAACTTGCTCGTGCATATAATTTTGTTAGTGCTAGCTGGTGTAAACAAAATTAAATCACTTAATGCCGTTGAGTATGTTTTGACAGAGCTATCTAAGTAATATATGACCATGTTATAATTGGCATTATAAATTCTACCTAATGGTGAAAATGTATTGCGAATACCACTTTACTGATAAAGTATACTATATTTAGTAGTAAATAATGAACGCGCCACTTTAATTATTAGTTATTACAATATAAATTAAATAAATATTTTTAATTATTACGAAGGAAACTACTATATGACATGTATACGATTAACATATCATATAACTGCTTCGTATTAGTTCTTATATAGCAAGTTTAGTGGTTTAAGCGCCATGACACCTACAGGTAGATACGTTAATCATATAAAAGTAACAGCTGAAACCAAAAAGTTCTATAATAGCAATTATTTTTCCATTTACTCGAGCATAGGTCATATAAGATGTAATTATTCGACAAATAGTCAAGTAAGCGTCATGTAAAAGCAGGTTACTCAGCATTAATCTTATATGACTCTTTAGTCATAAAATATGTCGAGATGCTGAATAAAACACTTTTATAAAACAAGATATATAATTAGCTGTTATATGACTTCATTCACAATAGTCATATAATAGCAACTGCGTTACGTTTACTCGACTTTTTCTCACAAGTCATAAGTCAGCCATATAAGTTTTTGCTACTCGGCAAAAAAGTCATATAAGCGTTTTATAGATGTATATTTTTCAGCAACTTCTTATATGACTCTTAAGTCATATCAGAAAGTCGTATAAACGTGTATATGACATCTTATACGACTATTATGCAATTGCTGTATAAGTTGGCTTTATACGACAGGTACTGTGTAATTTGCGTTTATATGACTTTTATACGATATATTGCTGTATAAGCTGGCTTTATACGATAGGTACTGTGTAATTCGCGTTTATATGACTTTTATACGACTTATTAGCTGAGTAAGCTCGATGTTATATGACTGTTTTGCTAGTTGGGTAGCTACGCATATGCAATTAAGTCCCATTTCTTTTAAAAAATGTGTGAAAATTGTTAAAGTTTAAATCGGTATAAGTTTCACTTGCCTGATACTTATTTAATTTATAATGGCAATAATTTATAGTATTTTAGGATTTTATATTCTCCATAATTTCCATGATTCTCTTATTTCAATTGTCACCTTAATACTCATGTTGACAAAAACATTTTACGCAACCGACCATCTTTCAAATAACTGATTCCTCGCTGCACTGATTTATTGGCCTCGACCCCCAAGTGTGCTCTTATGAAGACGGACATAACCAATCAACTAGATTACAACTATTGTCGGCATTGAAATTGTCATTCTCAATTCAGACAATTTAGACACCCAGTATGATGTAAAAAAATAGACGTAAGTAATATTTTAATAAACATTGAAAATATGTTTTCAAACATCAATTTCGAGGCCAGCATGATCTATAAATTAGTTTTTTTTTTTTTTTATAAATTAGTAAGTTTTAGAGATGAAGTTAATTAGTGGAATTAGATAGTGATATTCACCCCTCATTCCATAGTATCTCTCCCTAGCAGGGACTCCCTACAACTTACATAAGAACATACAGGTGTGTAATCCTGGGGCCAGAACTACCAAACTTCACGAGCGTACGATTCTTCGAAATAGACAACGTTTAAAATTGACGTTGAGAAAATTGACTGGTGATTGCTAAGACCGAGTGGCTGAGGGGTGCAGGCATCAGCCGCGAAAGCTGAGTACGTGGGTTCGATCCCCACCTCGAACGCTCGTGATCTTGGTCGATTTTATCTTTGGTATATGACATCCAATATTTATAATTGACAACGTTGGAATTTCTACAATTTTGTAGAATTGTACGCTTGTAAAGTTTTGTGGGATAATAGTGTGTTGTCGTCCTAAGGCACCCCAGAGGTGCAAAGGGCCTTCACGACATCACGCCACGCCTCTCTGTCCTCAGCAACACTTTTAGCCTCCCTCCAGCTTAGGCCAACCGTACGGAGCTCGTTTGAGACGGATCGCTGCCAGGAGTGTACCGGCCGTCCAGGAGGTCGGCTGCCGTTGGGCGGTTTCCAGTCAAAGGAGATGTAGGTGTTGTTTTGCTCTCCTCTCCGGATAGTGTGACCTATCCATCTCCATTTCCTGGAGAGAATCTCGATGCCTATAGGTGTATGGCGGCATATAGTCCACAGGTCTTCGTTCGGGATAATAGTATTTACCTGTAATTTATTAAAAGCGACCGCGACGACCTCTCCACTGGCGACTTCGACGGCAACCAGTGACACGCCATCGAGAGCGGCGTCTGCGCACAGTTCCAGCAGCTCTTCCTGCGCCGCCGGGTCCTTGTTAACCTCGGATCCTATTGACACTGCTTCGTCTTGGCAAAACGATTCTTGTATCACCTGCAATGTGTATGACAAAACTGCTAGCCTAGTTATAAGTGTATTTCAGGTGCTTTCAAATTTATTTATTCTGCATCATCATCATCATCATCATCAGCCTATGATAGTCCACTGCAGGACGTAGGCCTCTCCTATTTATTCTGCATACTATATAATAAAGGCTTAAGAATTAATTTCAAGAATTAATTAAGAGATTGTTACCCAGCTAGTATTATTTCTATTTGAATTGGAAATAAACGGGTGTTTTTTTTGTCATATGTAAATGAGCATCTCTCTAAGTACTATACTTATTTATTTATTACATTTTGTAGGTAACAGTGAGCTTCAATAATCGAAGAACGTTTTTTAACACGTTCCATGCGGTAGGAGGTCTTTCGACCCCTTACAAAGTATGGTTAATTACGAGTTAATCTAATTGCCGCAGGGAAGGTTGACACCTTCACTAGTAATTAATGTAATTATGTTACTTTTACGAACATAGAAATAGAAGAAGAAGAAAAAGAAAGAAAAAACGTTTATTCGAGACACAGTACAAACAAAACAAAACAGTAAACACGAAATTTTGTCTCGAAATGGCCAAAACTCAGCATTTTGCCAGCAGAGCCAGCGCTGGTCTTTATAAACTACATACATATTGTGAATGTAACAGTCAGTCCTGAATTTTTGTTTTGCAATAGAAAAAGTTATTTCATAAACGAGAATAAATAAAATAATTTACAAATCATATAGACTACTACATAAAATTAAAGACCTTTAATAACGAACCGAAAACTGTAACATAAATCCCAATATCCTTATCGTAAATATAAATTAGGATAGGTGAAAAACTTTAGAAAATTACCTGTTGTACGAAGTATATTGCTGAACTGATAACTTATGTGGTGGATACATTATTGTATCAATAATTAAAATCAAATATCTATTGCCTAATACAGAACAGGTTGCTTAGCCAAGTTGCCAATCGCTAACGCTTAGTATGAGTGCGACAAAGACAGTTAGCTGCCTTTCGTTTACGATTGACGATTAAGCGCTAGCGATTGGCAACTTGTCTAAGCACTCAGATACGTTAAATTGCAACTACATGTACCATGTAAGTAATTTCGTTTAGTTTTCACTTATTCTGTCAACATCAGATAAGTCGGAGTGGCGGGTGTTCACAAACTTCTGAGCGTGGCGTAAAGATGCATGTTCAAATATTTTTGAACACCATGACCGTTCCGATATATCTGATGGTGACTTAACTTACCCCCTGTGAGAGCTTAAAACAAAGCCTATGAAACTTACTTTCAACGCACCGGGAAAGGTCTTAGCTGAAAGGGACTCCACTCGATAATTCCCTGTAATTGAAAATATTTTCTCTGATATAGTAAGACTAGCTTTTGCCCGCGGCTTCGCACGCGTAGATTTTGGACTTCTATGAAAAAAAATGTAAAAACCTAACCTGAACCTCCTTTGATAGTCGTTCGTTTCTATGTGGGGTCGCAGTTCTAACCTAACCCAAAACCTACTTTGATAGCCGTTCGTTTCTGTGTGGGATCGCAGTTCTTACCTTTCCTAAACTGAAGTAGAATCTTACCTTATTACATTCTGTCTGAAATCTGTTTCATTGAACAGCATATTAGTATGACATAATTAAATACTTAATTGCAAATAAACTACACGAATTTAAATTAGCAACGCAGGCATCGTCATTTCCTGGGTGTATATCTAAGCCTTTCAACTTCCTTTTTTTGGTAGTAGTACTGTCGAAGTTTCTATTCGTTACAATGTGCTACTTTGTCATTTTAAGGAGGTACGATACCTTATACAAATGGCGAAGTAAAATATTGAGACATTTAGAAACTTCAGCAAAAATGATGCCACCAAAATTAGGCGGTTGAAATTCTCAGATATTCACCCTCCTACAAAACAATAATGTAATCCGCCACAGGCTTCGTCCTTTTCTCTTATGCTGGAATAGTCAAGCCAAAACATTTAACCGGTGATGAGTCAGTCAATCAGGACTCCCACCACAGTGACTCGATAAACCATAGAAACGATATCCATGATGTTTTTTTACTGTTTAACCATTTCACCCCTTTCAGAGGTTGAATTCTCAAAAACCTAAAACACATCTTTATCTTTTTATGTTTAGGAATACCCCTGTAAAGTTTCGGATAAAATAGTTTAAATAATCAGGTTTTCCCATACAAATTCTGGACCTCCATCATTGCACCCCTTAGGGTGTGGATTTTGACTTATATTTTTTAAAACCACCCCAAAGGAACCTACGTGCTAAATTTGGAATCTCTAGAACCAGATGTAAACATAAATAATTAACCTTTATTTGTTTGTTTTTCGAAAATTTTAAATAAAGGATAATTATTTATGTTCTCATTTAATTTACAGAATACTCCTGCGAAGTTTCGGTTAATGATAATGATAAATGATAAATGATAAGATAGTCCAACTAATCTTGTTTCGCCATACAAACTTTGGAGCCCCATTTCAACCCTTTAGGAGGTGAATTTTGAAAAAATCCTGGAATAACTTTTCTTAGATTCTAAATTAGTTTACGCAATATGAAATTTGTTAATCTAAAACTAAACTTTTTTTCATACAAACTTTCAACCCCATTTTTACCCCCTTAGGAGTATTTTTTTTTAAATACAAGTAGGTACTTGAGGTAAAATACTCGTACTATATAACATGGTAGAGGTATGTAGATAAGTACCTACTTCTTCATTGGCAACAACACTTCTCTGACGTTTTGAATTAAATAGCCCAACGAATCTGGTTAATCCTTACAAACTGTAACCTTCCATTTAACCCCCATAGGGAATGTATTTTCAAAAAACCTGAAACACGTGTTTACTTATTTATTGTTAAAAACATTCATGTCAAGTTTCGAATAAAATAGCCCAACTAATCTTATTTCCCCATACAAACTTTAACCCTCCATTTAACCCCCATAGGAAATGAATTTTCAAAAAACCTGAAATACGCGTTTACTTATTTATTATTAAAAACATTCTTGTGAAGTTTCGAATAAAATAGCCCAACTAATCTTGTTTCCCCATACAAACTTTAACCCCCCATTTAATCCCCATAGGGAATGTATTTTCAAAAAACCTGAAACACGTGTTTACTTATTTATTGTTAAAAACATTCATGTCAAGTTTCGAATAAAATAGCCCAACTAATCTTATTTCCCCATACAAACTTTAACCCTCCATTTAACCCCCATAGGAAATGAATTTTCAAAAAACCTGAAACACGTGTTCACTTATTTATTATTAAAAACATTCCTGTGTAGTTTCGAATAAAATAGCCCAACTAATCTATTGCCCCATACAAACTTTAACCCTCCATTTAACCCCAATAGGGAATGAATTTTCAAAAAACCTGAAACACGTGTTTACTTATTTATTGTTAAAAACATTCATGTGAAGTTTCGAATAAAATAGTCCAACTAATCTTATTTCCCCATACAAACTTTAACCCTCCATTTAACCCCCATAGGGAATGAATTTTCAAAAAACCTGAAACACGTGTTTACTTATTTATTGTTAAAAACATTCATGTGAAGTTTCGAATAAAATAGTCCAACTAATCTTATTTCCCCATACAAACTTTAACCCTCCATTTAACCCCCATAGGGAATGAATTTTCAAAAAACCTGAAATACGTGTTTACTTATTTATTATTAAAAACATTCCTGTGAAGTTTCGAATAAAATAGCCCAACTAATCTTGTTTCCCCATACAAACTTTAACCCCCCATTTAACCCCTTTAAGGGAGGACTTTTCAAAAATCCGTTCTTAGTGCGCCTCTAGGCATTACAAAGAATCTAAATGCCAAGTTTGAACTCTCTAGGACCAGCGGTTTGGGCTGTGCGTTGATTTAAGTCAGTCAGTCAGTCAATCAGTCAGTCAGGACATTGCCGTTTATATATATAGATGAAACAAAATTACAATACAGAGAGTCTTCGCACTTATCTACCTTCATCAAATAAAAGAAAGACATAATCTGGAGAAACAAAAAGAAAATCAGAGATTAGATTTTGTAACCAAAGTTTCATAATAAAATGGCTGTGTCTAAACAATACTACTGCTTTACGAACAATACCAATTAGCTTTTAATGTAACTGGCGTAGTTTCTGACATATTTTTGTATTTTTTAACTGTCGTAAATCGTATTCCGCCCATAAATGCTTTTCATTCCGCGAGCCATACCATTTTAATGTCACTCAAGGGTTAATTTACCAAAACAGAAGTCATATTATAATTGTGTCATATAATGCTATCATTATTCAGAAATCATAATTATTAAATTTTAAAACTAACCAAATAATATTGATTGCAATTTAGTCTCAGTACCTGCACTTTCAACAAAACAAACTACATTGTACACGCTTTTCTTTTATTCTTTTTCTACTTAGTATAATCTGTGCATGTATGCCATCTCATGAATAAATACTTATTAGAAACCACCGAACAATCAGGTTATTTCCACTAACTAGAAAATAATAACATTCATAGTAACATGTAGTACCACCCTCACATGCAAAGGACTAGTTAAAATAGTAGCACTGAATTCAATTACAATACCTGATTCCGTAGTAAACCATTCCATATTTATAAACGATCACTCAACTTGTTTTCCTAAATCAGACGTGCGTCCGCGCAGCACGAATGCCGTTCTCAACTGTCACTGTCAGTTTGACCGGTTCTTGTCGTCATGTTATCGCTATTATGTTATCTCTGTGTGCGATCGGATTCATTCATGATTTTAAATTGCCGCGGCATACTGTTATTGTTTGTTGTTAGTCGTGTGGTGATAAGTTAGTCTAATGCCGCGGCCACGACATTGGTCTAAGGCGAACGGCTTAGCAGAAAACCATAGGTGCGAGAGGGACTCATATCGGCATCCCGCTCCAACTCATGGATTCGCTTGCCGCTGGTCGCCTTGGTCCAATCTCATGGCCAGGCCATAAGGTGACCGGCGATGAGCGAATCCATAAGTTGTAGCAAGATGCCGATATCGGAACTCTCTCTCGCATGAATAGTTTTCAATTTCACCGGTCGCCTTAGACCACCACGATATTGGTCTAAGGCGACCGGCGAAATTGCTTCACTTTTGCTCCAGGCCATAAATGCGGCTATAATAGGCTTACGCAAGCCGCGTATTCGTATACAGCGAAATATGCGGCAGTAAAATATTTGTCATCACCTGAACTCTTCTCGTGGGTGTCATAACAGTAGGGAGGATCGATTTTTTTATTTTCGGGTAATCATAAAATAATCGTTACGAATCGATACTATGCGGCTAGAAAAACAAAAAATGTTATGACCATTTTTGGATATTTTATCATTATGGACCCCATATAGAAGCCTGAAGATCGGCCTTATTTTTAAGGTTTTTTTAAGAAAACTCGGATGAGCAAGGATATTTTCTGTTTTAATTTTATGGATAGACAAAATAAGATTGTTTTTCATAAATTTAAGGTTTGTGTGATTTAATTATATGAAAATTGTTCGCAGTATCTCCAAAAAATAATTTTCAACTTTGAGGCTCTTGGGGCAGTACTTCCCGAATGATTATCGGAAAAAGATATATTGTTGAAGATGTTACTTTTTAGACAGGTTATTCCTATATGCGGCCCTTTCAGAAAATCCTGAAAAAAAAATTTGGTCCATACATTGAAGTATGAAAAAAATTTTTTTTTTCGGATTTTTGGAACCACCGGCCAATAGAATGATAGTCGTAAAAAGTAACATTCTTTAACAATATACCTTTTTCTGATATTCATTTGGCAAGTACTGCCCCAAGAGCCTCAAAGTTGAAAACCAGTTTTTGCCGATACTGGTTATAATTTTCATATAATTAAATTGTGAAAATTCTAAATTTATGACAAATAATGTTATTTTGCTTCTACATAAAAATAAAACCGAAAATATCCACGATATACTGACTTTTCTTAAAAAAAACTTAAAAATAGAGTCGATTTTTGGGCCTATAAACGAAGTACAAAATAAAAGTAAATATAAAAATGATGATGATATTTTTTGTTTCTGTAGCCACGAAGTATCGATCTATAAAGATTATTTTATGAAATTCCAAAAATAAAAAAATCGATCCACCCTATCATAACAGTCGACTAAGGGATTGAAGTGTCACCCACGTCACTGACCATATTCGCTAGAAGATTGATGATGGGCAGCAGCGTCATCATATCGCGATCACCAATCCGCTTGCCTAGCGTGGCGATTATAGGCCTTTACCTCCTAATGCGTACACACGCGTAGTTAATATGAGAGACCCAAGTCCAGCAGTGGACTCAAACAATGCTGACAAGACAGCGTAACACAGATAGCATGACACCTTCATTTCGTAGTTTTGCGATAAGTCTTATAGTTGCAAGATTGTTTGTAAATTAATTACATAGGTCTAAGTGAAAATCGCATCAATGAAAAAGTCGTAAAAATGTTTATAGCACATTTTACCTAAGAAACTATTTTCCGTGCCTATTTAGGAATAGTTTTACAAATTCGTTTTTATATTACGAGAAATGAAACGACTGAAAGCAATACCAAGATTATCAGAAAATAAATAAAAGTTATGAAAAAATAAAATTAAAAACAAGAATTCCTTACTTTTTAATATTTTTGGTTACATTTTCTAACTATTAATGTAACTAGTAACGTAATAACGAAAATATTAAAGAAAACAAGAATACATGGGGCAAACACAAATCTATTCTTTCCAAGTAGCCTGTCAGTTATAATGTTATAAATTTTGTAGCAGCGGTTGATATCCTAGAAATTATTTTACAATATAATATTTTATGTAGGTATAGGTAGTTTTACGAGAGTTAGGTCACGCACACAACAACAGGTCATGTAAACACAAGGGGAATTTGAAATTAGTGTTCTTTTTTTGTACTGACAGCAAATCTAATAGCAACTGTAAGATTGGCCAAAAGGTTTCTTTAACGGATTTGCTTCAATATTTTGACGCAAATCACCTTAAGTCATTCATTCAATTTTTTTTTTGCAATTAGTACCTAATTTACATGTGTGTGTTATCATTCACCTCAACTCTAATGAAACTACCTATACTGCAGGTTATTATATCAGTTCAGTATAGTGAGTATACTTATCTATCTTTGAAAAAAAAAATCTAAATTTCCAGTATGAATTAAATAGAATGCAGGCATTAAATTTATCAAAATATAAGGTAAAATAATTCTTCAGATTTCAAGATTGGTTTCTATCACGTTTCTGCACAATGGCCGCTATAAAGAGCTTATTTCGTAACACAAAGGCGACATTTAAGGAAAATTGAGAGGAAAAAAGTACTTAAAGAAATCACTGAATCAATTCAGGAAATTTTCTTTTTACATAATCTTAGTGAACCGTGTGACCTCGTCGTCGGTATAAAATGGCAGTTTATATTATATGCGTGAAAATTAGGTGTGAAATAATAATCCAGCATGTATTTAAGATCTCTGCCCACTAAACCGTACCTGACCGTACCATGACCGTATAATGAACGTATCAGACAAAAAACTATTCTTTATATTGAAAAGTATGAGACTATGCCCACTAGGACGTTCCGTCTCATACTTTTCAATGCAAAGAATAGTTTTTTGTCTGATACGTTCATGCTACGGTCATTGTATGGTACGGTCTAGTGGGCAGAGACCTTTATACTTAATTTCTACAACGAAATGCGTGCGTATTTTGTAATAATATCAAATCATCTAAAAGCATCAAATCAGAGGATGGAAGTGTCCTTTGTCCATCAGTACAAAGGCCACAAAACTACCCACAATGTCTAATAATTCCTTGCTTTCCTTCGACCTTTGCCACATTCTACCTACTCGTACTTGTTGCGAATCTTCCTACACGTAGTATTCCCGGATCGGAGTTGTTACGGCACAGTCAGTTAAGTTAACAGTGTGAACAATCGTAAAGCGGTTTTATAAAAGAAAAATTCCAAACCACTCTAACTAGTGAATGTAGCAAAGTATAGGTAAAAACGGTCACGAACAGCGAGTCATAATTTCTCATCAAACTGTTACCTAGGACAAATTTTGCTTTTTTTTTTGATAAAAACAATGCAAAACTTTATACTTTTTTTATTTTTTTGGTTCTCTGATGATATGTGTGAAATGGGGTTGATAGAAGGCACTTCAACATTGTACTCAACGCTCGGCTACATACAATGTGCTTCTCCCCGCCAAAGTCACCTTGGCATTTGCCGTCCGTGCAATACAATATGTGGTTAGTAACCAAATACAGTAGACTGTATGATTTTACAACGGTGCAAAGTTTTAGGGTTCTGTAGTAACCTAGAAACCCTCATAGTTTCGCTATGACTCTCTCTGTCAGTTTGTCCACAGCTTAGCTCAATGACCGTTAGTACTTAGAAATTTGTAATTTTGTATAAGCTATACATATTAGGCAACATTAAAGGATGAACAATATTGCTTTGCTCTTCCGCGAAATGTAGGTATCGCGGAAGAGCAAAGCAATATTGTTCATCCTCTAATATGGACTTCTGCAAAGTAACGCCTGACTCAATTAATATTAGGCAACCTCCTTACACGTGAAGTGGTGATGATTTTTTATTTTGCTGTAAGCAAATGGACGCATTAGCAGGTAAAAATAAACTTCAGTAGGTAATCTTGACGTCAAAATCTTTTTATAAGTAAAATGTCGATGTGACTTTCACATTATTTTATTCAAAAGGCCAGGGGTACCGTAAACCAAGATCAACGTGATGCTTCTCTGTTGCACTTGCAAATTCGTACATAAGTGTGGCCAGGACGGCAACACGTCTATAGTGACGCAGCACGATAGGCAGTTTAGTGTACCTTCATGTTATCTGTGGTCTATGATTTTGGTCGATGAAAATTAGCGTGTCTGATCAATTTACTCAAGTGTTGGTATTTTCGCCGGAATATTTGCCAAAACCAGCTACTTTACAGATCACATTCTATGAACTCACTTGGCAACCATCCTAATCATTTAGACAATCTCCTTCACTTATTCTAGAAAAAAATCTCCCACCCTAATTAACTAGACGCGTAAGGAACCGCCCGTCACGTACCGCTGGGTTCTCAGATGATTGCGAATCGACAAAGGTCAGATTTCTAGTATATCTTGCCCTCAAGATACCAAACAACTATTTGAAGTTGAAGATTCAACTTATAATAGTTCGCAAAAGGCTTTGCAAATAACTCTGGCGCCGTTTAATAAGCAGGCTTCTTCCCATTCCGAACACGCTGAGGGTAAAATGAACCGGCACAATACAAATTGTTGCGCCGCTAGGTGACGTGATTGTACCCCAGTAGTCGTACCATGAGCTACCGCCGCTTTAGGGCCTTATCACACTTGCGATTTACAAGCGAATTGAAAGCGAAGCGTACGCGCGGCATGTTCATCGCGTGCCCGTAACCAATTCGCCGATTTTGCCGCGATCGCGTAACGAATACGCTGCGCAGCCGTCAGTGCCTAAATCTCAGTCTTGGACAATCACTTACATAATGGATGTGCAGCTAGTTCGCCGCGTCAAGAGTTGGAATCCATTGTGTATGTGACTGTCCAAGACTCAGATTTACTGACGGCTGCGCAGCGTATTCGTTACGCGATCGCGGCAAAATTGCGACATGCAGCGTGTTCGTCGCGTACCCGTAACCAATTTGCCGCGAGTGCGTCGCGAATGTCGCGAGTTTGCCGCTTCGCTTGTAAATCGCAAGTGTGATAAGGCCCTTACTAACGCGGACTTACTTTCTATCTGGCTCGCTCGCACCAATACGCGAGTACGAGCGGGATGCATAGAAAGTAAGTCTGCGTTAATAACGAGGTCGTAGCTCATGGTAACCACATAGTAAGACAGTAACATGTTACGCAATCGTTTTATTTAGTTTAAGAATGTTAAGGCCTTAAGGCACTGAATCACTTACAATGTAGTGTTTTGGCCAATTTACCTTAAGTAAAATGTTTCAGTTGGCAGAGCACATTTTGCGCTAATAAATTAGGGCAAATGTAAATATATCCTAAAATAATCCCCGTGTTAAGAGCCCCTATTAGACTTACACCGTGTATAGAATATTTTGTTTTCGTAACCACGATTGATAGAAATGAAGCTGCAGAAACACGATCATAGGACCTTGCATTATCTCAACGTAAGTTTGCCAACATATTGGTATTGTATACCTGCGTATTTCCGGCACTTTATGTGTACCGATACAAACTAGGCCGTACTGTACGTAAAGAATAGCAGTTTATAAGGCATAATAAATCCAAATTGCTTCTATTATACCCATAATCGCCGTATAATTATACCATTAGAGTACTAAAAGAAATTGTTTTGGCAGCTAATTCGAAGTAATCACCACAAGCACCTCTTTAATAGGGTAACGGCCAGTTTCACAAAACATAAAGATAGCAATTTAATAAGGAAAGGACACGAACGCATGAAGAGAAAATGGAGGCAGCTAGGATTTTTTTATAGAAAATTGAGAATGTCATCTTTCGGTAAGTACCTTTGCAAATTGTTTGGCTATAAAACCTAATCCACTACCACAGAATATTACGAGCCCTCATAAATCTACAAAATTACTCCAATTATTTCACCTCTCAGGCTTAAAAAGAGTAAAGACACTTTAATACCTTTTTTATCACCAGACAAAAATAAATATTGCGTAGGTCACAGATACATTTATGGATAATGAAGAGTAAGATCTTTTCTCATCATAGGCATTGATGAGGTCTGTAACATGAAAGCTAGCCCATTACGGGTGGATGATTTGTTTAAAATGAATATTTTAGAGTATGACTGAACATTGTAAGATAGGCCGGAATCATTCTTACATTTATGAAAACGTAGATGCTTTTTAGGGTTCCGAAGTAAACTAGGAACTCTTATACTTTCGCCATGTCCGTCTGTCTGTCTGCACCAAAGCTCAGTGACCGTTAGTTAGTATTAGTGCCAGATATTAGCAATTTAGTACAGGTATACGTACATGTTTATCACGCCGACATTGATAGAATAAATTAATTAGACATTTTTTTTCAGGTACCTCCCCTGCACGTAAAGTAAGTTTTTTTTCAATTTACTGATTTTATATAGCATCGTAGTAGAGTTTAAGGTACACTTAGACCAAACGAGCATTCGCTCATTCTATTCCCCACTCTACGAAATCAACGAATTTCGACGAATCACGTTTTGTGTAACGAACGAATTTCGTAGAATGGGGGACAGAATGACCAAATGCTCGTTTGGTCTTAATGGACCTTTAGATAACGTAGGGTTCATAGTGTCACATCCCCCTCTATGCATTGACCTGTTGTGAGCCCCAAAAATATAATTATGCTTCTAGAAGAATTTTCTACAAAACTGAACTTTCGAACATAATCGGCCTAGCTGTTTTCGAATATCTACGGAGCACTACACTGAACATTACCCGACCTGCTCTTTGCCGGTTTTGTTTTAAATAAAATTAAAAGGCATTAAAGGCATTTTCTTATACTGCTCAGCACAGATGCTCAGTATAATATCGTTTATTTTTGGGTACAAATTTCAATTTGGCTAAAGTTTAATAAATATGAATTATTTTATATTGGAATACTAACCCTCGTATTCATAAACGTCCCCTTACTTATCCAGCCAATAAGTATTGTTTATCCCTTTCAGTCTCAACAGTTTCTATCAGACCAAAAGGAACAGGCATAACTTGTCTTGTGGGCTCGCTAAATTAGGAGACATTTATGAATAAAGGGTAAACACGTACCTAAATGGGACACGCTCCAAATTATTCCTCTCATAAGACACTACATTCCCAGTTCTCGCTATAAGCCAATTAAAGCTGCCAATCATACCCCAATAAGACGACTCAGGTAGAAAATGGCTGATTCAGGTCGAAGCAATCAGCATCCCGCCTGAATTCAATTTCTGAATTACTAAGAGCTGGAGACTATAAAGTGCGCACGTTTTAACTCGAGGCATTCTTAACCCGATCCTTGGAGCAATTTTAAAGGGGTCCTTTTATGTTTATTTTGCCGTCTTGAGTTTATAGCTAGACCTTTTGACGTACACTTGTATTTTGCTTGAAGTCACGAGGCCTTTGTCAATTTAATAGGATTTGCCGGTACACTTAAACATTACAATTAATTATGCCGCGACCTTTCCTAAAACAGAAATTACTATTACTGTGTCACAAATTGTGCTATTCACAAAATTTTCTACGAGTTGTAGGTAAATTTACTAGCAAATATGTTAACCTTTTAATAGATTTGCTTTAAAAAAGTTTACTGAACTATTTAATTTAGGTTCCTATAATGTATCGGCTGCAGCGTTTAGGTCGAGGGATTGTAATTCTAAATTGCTTAAATGTAAAATAATCATTAGATTTATATTATATACCTATTATACAAATGAGATCAATATTATCTACTGTTGGTGTTTGAGTTTCTTTTCTGTGTTTCTTCTCTTTAAGCATCGAGGTTATGTAATTTAAGTAAGTATCATCATCATCATCAGCCTATGATAGTCCACTGCTGGAGGTAGGCCTCTCCTATTAACTACGCGTATAGACGCATCAGGAGGTAAATGCCCATAATCGCCACGCTGGGCAAGCGGATTGGCGATCGCAGTAATTAATTAAGTAAGTATATTTATCATTAATTACAGGACTATTAGGTACAGCTACTTGGAAAATCTTTAATAATATAGTTTGTTATACCTATTTCTATAGGGACCGAATTTTCTGGAGTTTCATTAAGTTGGTATCGTTGAATGAAAACATTACGAAGGTTTACATTTTAGTATTGTAATACATGTCTTTGCGATGCCATTTACGGTTCTTGTCGCGAATGAACTTAATGAAATATATCAGCCTGCTTAGCACATGATTGGCGCGACAGTATCTCGCCGCGAGATAGTCTATCCGTCCCTCTTTTGTTAATATAGCTAGTGAAGGACGGGAGATCTATCTCGCGGCGACATACTGTCGCACCAATCATGTGCTGAGCCTGCAGGCAAGGAATCGAGATTCTAGGCACGGTACACCTCTTGTGAACATAGCTGTCATCCCGCTCTTACGAGACAATACATCGTACGTGAAGTAATGGAATCCTGAAGGAGCGTGGGGTGTATATTGTACTCATCATTTATAACGATTGCCGGATATTACCTTCGCATGGCTATGGAAATTACGGGTTGCGTTACTCAGAGTGCCAAGATTATAGTATGTTTTGAATTCCTTCTTGATGACAAAATAATTTCGATATAATATACCTAATCATTAATCACCAAATAAAAAAAAAAACAAATTCAACCGATTTCTCGAAGATCCCATCATCAGACCCCAACTCGGTTAACCACGGGACCATCTCAGGGTTATACCCGTTCGACAAACAAAAATTTTGGAAATCAGTTCCCGATTCTCCAAGATATCGAGGTACAAAAAAAAACGAATTAAGAACCTCTTTTTTTGGAGTTGGTTAAAAATATGACGCTAATACGCCTAAGTACACTGAAAAAAATGCTAAGTTGGATTTATCAGATCTTGCGTAATTCTAACCGGAAATTAAGGTTGATTGGGTCCTATCACAAAATTTTTATTGATTTTACCAAACTTATTATGTTGGCATTCTACTAAATTAATTTGGTTGATTACACCAGTTTTTTGTTGATTTCACCAGTTGTTTGGTATAATGTACAATGTTCTTTGTTGATTTAACCAGAACTCTGGTATCGAATTCAACCTTTTTAGTTTTGTAAATTTGAAAGCAAGGATTTGTTACATATATCAAAATTTCCTCGTAATATAGCCAACCTAAGTCACTTTGGTAAATATTTTTTTCAGTGTACGATTTAGTATAGGTACCTAATATATTCGTTAGAAGCAAGCCTTCCCTTGTTTTGGGGTGACAAGAAATACTGCCTACAAATATTACGGTAAATACCTATATTTGTGTAATTAACGCGGATTTACTATTTCTCCATTGGTTTTCACGTATTGGTACGAGAAAGCCGGATATAAAGTAAGTCCGCGTAAATAAAACGGGGGCAGCTGCTGCTCATGATATGGTACGGCTGCAGTGTCTATGACGGGGCTGCTATGCTATTCTCTTATTCACACATTCGACGCTGCGTTCGTCAACGAGCATGACGTCGAGACAGTCTTGTCTAAAATCCCAGCTTGGTACCAGGCGACGATAATTACATAATATAATAGATAGATACATATTGAAAGGAAATCAGCCCGGTACAACACTAGCGATATCACCGGCATGTCGCTTCACTACGGCGTCGGTCGAGCTGTCAAGAGAGGTTACACTACACGGATATGGCGCGTCGTGGTTACTCTATCTTAAAATTACTGTGTGATTGCCTAGTTAACCATTTAATAGAATAATAAATTATGTATTAGTGATGAAGCGGTGTTTTTACCCTAACAATATAGATACTTAAATACATTGACAGCCATGACCAACGAACAAATATTTGTGATAAATAAATAAATACACAAATAATGCCTTCGCCGGGATTCGCAGGGTCACTACCAACTAGGCTACGGAGGCTGACATATCATAATTTCAATAACATACACTATAAATATTAGATGTCAAGACCGAAGAACTGGCGACTTCCTCGCACAACACATCAGTATTGCGATACAACGAGGAAATGCCAGCATCATCGGTCCTCGGTACAATGCCATCAGGGCCAATCATAGGTATAGGTTAGGTCAGTTAGATTCTACTTCTTCAAATGCCCATACCCGTCGGCGGTCAACATGGCATTCAATTTTCCTCTGGTCCTTACCGCTCGTATGACGGCCCGGCCACGACATTGGTCTAAGGCGACCAGCGGCGAGCGAATCCATGAGTTGGAGCGGGATGCCGATATGGGTACGAGAGGGAGCACCATACGTTTTCCACTAAGCCGGTCGCCTTAGACCGATGTCGTGTGGCCGCGGCGTCAGGGTGGCTGCAACCTTCACCATTGTTTAACGTTATCCATCCATTTAATCCTAGGTCTGCCTCTGCCTCTCTTTCCCTGTATTCTTAGTTAGATTAGTTACATTTTTAATTTATGTAAAAATAAAAACGGATAAAACTAATAAAAAATGTCATACCAAAAAATACTGAGTTTATTAATGCCGGAGTTGGGATTTCAATCCACGTCCTCAGCCTTCGCGGCTGATGCCTAAACCACTCGGCCACTCTAGCTTAGCGGACACCGGTCGAATCTAAATAAAATCATTAAACAATTTGAGTAATCCCACAAACATATCTATTATGCTCTATTACAATGGATATTAATGATTTGTTTTTAGAACACCCACATAATATAATATATGCTTCTGATAATGTTTAATTACATGAATAAAATAAGACAGAATTGATTAACCAAATTAACACGGTTAATTCAAATATAGAACAGAGTTCAAAGCTTTGAGGAACCTTCCTCTTTGCTCCCTTCATTCCCAGAAAGGCTTTACTCTAATATAATTTACACTGCTTCGTTATGAAATCGCTACTAGAGCAGTAGCTGTACCCTGAGTTGGCAAGAAACGTTTACGTTAGCGGTTACAAGATATTTAAAATAGTCTGTCACGCTCGCTCTGATGTACTGCAGCAGTGAACGAAACTGCTTTTTTACCGAGCGTCTGGTATTTACGCGTACGGACGCATTAGAAGATAAATGAGTCAAACACAAAGTCATGTTACGAGTCTTTCCGTTGGGCTTTTCAAAAGTTAAGGGCTATGAGAGTAAAATTATCCTCATTTAAAGGTAGGTAATCCTTTCTTATTGAATGATATGATAAAGATCATGACTGCACTCTTAACGGTTGTTTACTATTGGCCACAGGAAAGAGTGGCTCTACAGTTCAGCTGAACACGCACTTTTTCTTTCCTGTGGTCGATAGTTAACAGCCTGTGGACAATATAGTAATGATTCATCATACAACGCAATGAACAGGGAGCAGGTACGCCTTAACGTAGATAAGGCTATCATAAAAAATCAAGCTTTATAGGCCTTAACTTTTAGATAGTTCACCGTAAAGACTCCGAACATCGGTTTGCGTTTGACCCAAATGCCCATAATTGCCACGCTGGGCAAGCGGGTTGGCAGTAGTTGATGATACTGCTGTTCATCAATCTTCGATAAATAAATGGTCAGTGACACTTCAACCCTTACTCGACTCTTACAACACCCACGGGAAGAGTTGGGGTGGTGCCAAGTGTATTCTTACTGCCACACACAGCTTGCGCTAAACGCTTATGTAAACAATACTTGCCAACTCAGGGTACGGGTACCCAGAAATAGATCTTTAGTTTCAAAGTAACACCTATTCAAGTTAAACTACAGAAGCTCAGTGCCTTCGGAGTTCAACTACTTCGTAAAATTGCGGAATAGAATTTAGATCCGATATGCTTATATTCTATTGTACGGGTACAATCATGATCCAGTTCGGCTCTTGATGGTCGGTGCCGTGTAGTGACGGTAGTAAGAATACATTTGTCACCACACCAACTCTATGTATGTATGTCATAGGTACGTATTAATAGTTTACTACGTGTTTCCAAATGCACCGCCTACAATCTTTTCTGCTTTGCCTTAAGGTTGACTGGTAGAGAATAATGCCTCATGGCATTAATTCGCTTTTTGTACATTAAGCTGTTCCTTTGTGCAATAAAGTCTAAATGAAAAAATAATAAACTCTTCCCGTGGGTGTCGGAAGAGCCGCCTAAGGGTAGCGATTAAGGGGTTGAACCTCCTAATGCGTCTATTCACATAAAAGTAGTTAATAGAAGAGGCCCACGTCCAGCAGTGGGCTGAGATAAGCTGATGATGTTATAGGCAATAAATAGTACATTATTGCAGAGGCCGGGAAAGCGAATTTCGTGGATGAGTATTTTTTGTCGGACGAAGCGAAGCTGAGGCCGACAATTACATACGAATCCACGAAATTCTATTTCCGTCCGAGGCACATATAGGACTTTTCTCCAAACATGCAAGGAAATAAAACAAAATTTATTACAATCGATTAAGTAATTCTTCTTGCAAATTGAATAACAATTGAAAAGAAAAAATCTCTTATGATTCCCGCCTAAACTTTTTTTTAATGCATGGTCGTTCATAAAAAATAGTAACGATATCTATGGTTTCATTAAACCGTACCTACACGACCTGACACACCGAGGCGTTTGTAACTCATGATAGAACGAGACGGCCATAGATTTGATCGCCGTCTCTCGCTCTATCCAGACCAGGCGTTTGGTCGTGGCTTTAGAATTTGGCTGTATGCATTTTTTTCAAAGTCCAAAAGTAGTTTTTAAGAAGTAAAAAACAATACATTAATGGATTTTAGTACAATTTCGCGGCCGCAAAAACTGTACAATAATGAAAATCTTTTTTTTTAATTTGAGCTGGTACATAAGAAGGTACTTCGCGTTTCGTTTTTGCTACATTAATGCGAACATTTCCGAGCATATTGGAAAAAATAAACATTAACCATTGGAATATAAAATGTTTCCCAAGGCTTAGCATTAGCAAATGTACTTTACTACTTCAATCGTGAACATTTCAAAAATTGATATCGTACAACCTCACAAATGTTAACCGCATGTGGCTCATACATTTTGATTTCGATTTCATGTACCTATCTAGGTATACGAAAACATACTCTAAGCGTTTGTGATAACGTCGAATTATAAAGCAAAACAAAACTTAAACACATCGTTTTGTCGTCATAAAAATTTACGTAAATAACGTTGCAAATTTATACGGTTGATATGCTCAATTACTCTCATAGGCCCTTTTAATGTAGAATACTGAAAGCCTTTTTAGCCGTCACGCTGGTGTGACGCCAGCTTAACTTCTTCCTTTTATTTTACAAACAGATTTTTAACCTCAGAGCGGGAAAGTTATCATTTTTCATAACACGTTTTCGCGTTTTAAAAGGTTTTATACTCCTATTATCTTTCTGCTCTTACCGCAAAATTATAATGTATGTACTGTTTTGTGGAAGGCTTGTAGCGTTTTTATTATTTTAAGCTGATGGAGTAAAAACTGTTTTGATAAAAATTTATGTTGTAAATTGTGGTGATTAGTTAAAGCATTTTTTATTCTGAATATGAAAAACTACCTCGGAGATTTTATTGTATGGAACAAATTGCCAAAATTAGGTAAACCCACTAAATATATTTTTCTAAGCTGGGTAGTTGGCTTGGGTGGGTCCCAAATATGGACTGTCACACAAACTTATCAAAATGTCCACTGATATCAGAATCAAATAGGATATAATTAAGAACATTTTATATACATTATTAGCCAATTTAACTTTTTTACGCATTTTCAATTGACAATTTCTGATGAAATCGATTAGTCATTTTGGAGGCCCTACAGGTAAGTACTTACTAGAATTATACTTTTTCGACATCGTATTAGTGTTACTTTAGGGTAATTAGGCATAAATATTTTAATAATTTTGAACCTTTTTATATCGCACGTAGGTTCTGATACTTATTAGTATTCTATATAGTCGGCTGACAACCAACACTCGCTATAAATTCTTTCAGTGCTCTTAGCAACCTCGTATATCACTATTGTATTAAAGCTAAGATACGAGATTTATATTAAGTAGGTATTTGTTACGTAGTGAATTTTGATTGTTCACCGACGATATACATATGATATAAAAATAAAATGTGACTTACTCCGTCCTTTTATAGGTTTTATAGTGAGTGTATTAATAGTTTGTCTTTATATACAGCCCTAATATTGTGATAAGGCTAGGGTGTCAATTACAGGGCACGCTTAGCGGTCGCCTGCTGTGCGCTCTGCGGTCTGTTCCTCATCGATGTAGACAAAGCCTTAGGGCAATGACCTTTCAGACGCGCCACCCCAAGATGCCGCAAGGCCATTTTTACGCACAATGATTATGAAGCAATTTTAAAATTAATGTACTTTGAATATTTGCTCAGAACTTCAGAAGTTTGAAAGAAAATGAGCGCATCTTAATGTTTATTTCTAATAATTAGTCAAGGGCATAAATATGGACATAAATACACATTTTAATACAGTTGCTCAAAAATGCTGCTTATTTTTTGGCTGCGTGCCAAAATACAATCATTACGAAACAAGTGCAAAAAAAAATTAGTTCAAAAGAATGGAGATAAATTAAAGCACGACCTAAGGGTGTCCTCAACTCCCCAACTCCTCCTGCGGGTGTCGTAAAAGTCGACTAAGGGATTGAAGTGTCACTGACCATTATTTGACAAAAGATTGATGATGGGCAGCAGCGTCATCATAGTGGACACATTACTGCGATCGCCAATCCGCTTGCCCAGCGTGGCGATTATGGGCATTTACCTCCTAATGTGTCTGCGTCTATACGCATAGTTAATAGGAGAGGCCTACGTCCAGCAGTGGACTATCATAGGCTGATGATGATGATAGCCACCAAAGTTCTAATCCTCCTTCAATGATATCAGGGGCACTTTTATGTCCCCCTTATTAAACTTTCCCCATATTACTATTACGAGAGTACGATACGCGGTTTTATAGTTTTTGTTCTTGGAATCTTTTTCTTGCAACCCCGAATGACTTTTGCATTGAAGATTTAGTGTCGAGATCTTTTCATTGGTTTCAAAGTTTTACTACATTTTAAAGATCGGTAAGAAGTTGAAGGTTTTTATTGTCGACGTCAATTTTATGCTACTTATAATTTTGTATACGATTGCTTAGCAATAGTAAAAAATATATATATTTTTATGAAATAAAACTATGAAAACGATAAACTCGCGTATATTAACTAATTTTAACTTCATTCCGATGTTCCGAGTCATCCGCAGACCACGAACCCTGTAAAGTGTTCGAAACGTCGGAATGAAGTTAAAATTAGTTAATATACGCGAGTTTATTCGTTTTCATAGTTTTATTTCATGGGTAATTGCATTGTATTTGTATGTCAATTAATTTATTATTTTGTGTAATTTATAAATCTGTACAATGTTTATAGTTTATATACATACTTACATTAAATCTAACTAACCTAACTATATCTTGTACCAAGTTGCGTTGTACCGAGGATGCTAGCGGAATTTCACATTTAGGTATGATAATCGTGAATGATACGCAATGTTTTTATATAGTAGCTGTGTTTCCATTGAGCTGTCTTCAAAATTTTCGCGGGCATAAAAAATACCAAAAAACTAGTGCTCTATAAAATACCAATAATGGCCGTATAACGAATATTTTAGGTTTATAAATTTTATTGTTCGATTTCCACCAGGCAACCCTCGAATGATCTAAGTAAATAGTAATTATATAGCGACAAAGGTTAGCAAAAGTGCTAATAAAAGTCAATTAGTCCTCGCAAGTGTGGTGACGTGGGTTTACACCTAACGAGCGAATGCTTATTCTATCCCCACTCTCCGAAATTCGTTCGTTACACAAAACGTAATTCATCGAATTCGTTGATTTCGTAGAGTGGGGGATAGAATTCGCTCGTTTGATGTAAACCCACCTTTGCAAAACGTCGTATGAAACTCGTGTGCAACTGTGCACACACTCGCTGCTATCTTATGCACACTCGCTTACAGCACGCGCGCTCAATACAGACTTGACTGTAATGATCAACTACTTATCGTAATGCACTATTTCATCACACTTGCTGTCTAAGCGCGCCATTGCTTGCGGGAGTAATAGAAAAGTGAAATTCTCTGGGAGTAATAGAAATGTCAGTACGTCATTTAATAATATTATGTCTTAAAACTTATTTTTTTGTGGGCAAGTGTGATGAAAAACATTGTATGCATCACGGTCGGTAAGAGGAATACTAACTCGACTCGAGTCATAAAAGCCCTCCGCCTGACGGCGTCGGGCTTCTAACACTCTCGTTAGTAGTTCCGCACTTACCTCCCTTGATGCACTATGTACTATTGTAACATTGAAGTATTAGAAGGACTCGATGGTCTATGAAAACCTTGAACAATAAAGTGGAATGCATTTAAATATTGATGTAATGAAGGTTAGAGAATAAAAAAATAAGTAGGTATTCTAAAATTGAAAATAAATGTCTGAAAAGGTGTTTAAAATAAATGAACTGTGAGTGATTCGTATTTTCATCACTATTACTACACCTTGAAAAGAAATCATAGACATCTAAATTCAATGAAAAATATTTTCTACAACGGAATGTTTTGACGTTGATTGAAAACGTTTTACAAAACTACAATACAGGCTTTACAGTATAATTTAGCGCACAAATAAATAACACTCTTTGTAAACGTATTCCTTCCAAAACAATTTTTATATGCCGTTGAACCGTTGAAATTGAAAAATGAATTCGATTTATCGTTTCAATGCTTTTAGCAAATTCTCACCGTCATCGTCCATTATTCATGTTCGTAATGATGATGACATATTATATATTCGGATGTCATTAAGTCGTTCACCTGCACCCCTATTCTTATCAACCACGTCGACCAATCCAAAGTCGATTCGACGATTACACGAATCTTAGGAACGCCAGTGGACAAAGACGTACGAAGTATGAAGACGTGAACTCTGAACTCCTACTTGAATGACATCGAATAGCACAGGTGATCTGGAATTCGTTGTGGCGAAAATATTTTCATTTGTCATTTTGCGGATTTCCGTCCTTTACTGGTGATAAATTGCGTGTAATTTTGCATTGAATAGTATATCACTTGAAAATTTAGATAAAAATAGTTCATAATTATGACGAAAGTCTTTTTTTTTTAAATAAGCCCTATTTCCGCTCTCCAACAAGGGTTATTTTTTTCTATGAAAATTCTCATAGGAGAAATAATCTATATTGACACAGTGTAATCAAAGCCCTTTGGAAAAGACACTCCTCATACCAATAACGTTCTGTAGTACACAGGGCTCTTTAAATTATTTAGACACATAGACATGGAAAGATTCAATAACTACAACAAGGCGGTAAAAGTAAAAATAGCACTCTGTAGATGACAGGTATTAGGGTGCGGCTCCACTGACGCAGAACGGAGCAGAGCTGTGCAAAATTGACCAATTACATTCTTCAAATTCGAATTCGAAACACTGTGATGCGGTCTGATTGGCCTAGCTCTCAGCAGTCAGTGGAGCCGCACCCTTACAATAATAAAACTTCCATTCTTACCTCCGACGTCTCAATATGATAAACTACGTCAGAGTAAGCTGTAGGTGGCTGTGGTTACCATTCCATTTTTTTTGCTTGCCAATTTAACAGAGAACATTCCAGCTGCGAACTGACTGCGCTGATAGGTTTGTTCCGCCTGAAAAAACCGAGCCCAGTCTCTTTGCTGCCACATACATTTTGTTTTCCATGAAACAAAGGAAAAACAGCACAAGAGGTGCGTGCTAGGTTTTAGACACGGCGCATTAATTCCTAGACCGCCGGTCTGAGTGCCTACCAGTCTCGAGTACTACAGCGAAATCACAACGACGCATATTTTCTGACGATCTCTTCACATTTTCGACCTTAGTGATTTAGATATATGACTGATTATTATAATGTTGAAGGCAGAGGTGCAACTTTGTCAGTCTCATTTGTTACTTTTTAGGCCAGAAAATTGCGAGTGCCTTCGAGTGACTTGAAAAAGGAAATGTATGTAGTGGTAATGAAGAGGAGTAATTGCTTTTTTCATTTATTTCAGCGCTTGCGGGTTGTTTTAATTAGTAGAAATAGGTACTATGTTTCATTAACTTTTACTATTTTTCAATTATTGGCTGATTTGTACACTTTGAACGACAATAGTGATAGGTAGTGATGGATTAATTACTTAAACCTTATTAACGAACTGTAGCTTTTGAGCATTTCTATAGATTTCACTATTATCGTATTTTTAGTATAAACGACCTTGACATGTAGGTATTTTTATTTGAAAACACTATACACACCAATGCCAGAGTAAACTTAGCAATTATTATTATCATTTATAATTTAATTACTTACTCTAAATAATTGCCCTCGGAATAGTAATACATTTTTGCATTCACTTTATTATTTAAAAAATATTAAAAACAACAAAAAATATCAGTACTTGTAACGAGAATGTGAACATATTGATGTAATATTTTCTTCGGTTACCGCGAGGATTACACATGAACGGAAGGAATGAAGTTAAAATTAGTTAATATACGCGAGTTTATCCGTTTTCATAGTTTTATTTCATATTGATGTAATATTAAACACAAATTTGGCATAATTAATACTATTCGAAGTTAGGGATCGAAACGTCTAGACGCATGTCATATCTTGCTCAGACATTAATGGGCCATGGACATAACGACCACGTCCAGGCATGTGAATGGCTGAAACTGCGCTAATCGGCCATTAAAACCCTATGAAAT
>JALPQI010002969.1:0-90944 GCA_025490895.1 Thaumatotibia leucotreta
GAAATGGAAAATTCCTATAATAGAAAACTAGAAAAACAAGTAAAATCAATCAGAAAAGCTTGATGGACATGTATCCAAATATCAATAACAACATTGAGCTGTCAAAAAAGCTGTTCGAACCACAACAAACGAATTGTATACGTTTTCAAAAGTATAATAACTCGGTGCTAAATTGAAATAAGTATTTGTTTAATGTAATTCAACTTGATGAGACATAACACTGCTTTTGAAATTTGTCCAATACTTTTATTTAAACTTCTATTTCATGATAATCATTCACGGCTTTTTCTAATTCTTTTTAAGCTACCTATTTCAAATAGCTTTCGAAAATGTTACAAGTGTTAATTAATAAGTCCTAATTTCTAGTTTTTTTTTTATATTATCTTCATACGCATGCATATTGCACTCGTATTGCACATTGCATAAAAATTGTATATGCATTAATAATGTTACTAATAACAAAACATTGCACTGGAATGATATTACCTAATCATGTAAATTTTACCATATTTTTAGTTCAATTGTTAATTTGAATTTTACTTATACCAGTAATTGGAGTTCGAGGCCAAAGAAAGTATGAAAATATTGCCACAGTAATAAAATGTTCTTACATTAGTAAATCCTTATTTTCTAAGAACAGGCGTTGAGATATCTTATTTATTGGTAATTTTAATTCTTTAATTTATAGAAACGATATTATTTACTTATTTTCACTTAAATATAAGATATTCAAATAAAATTTAATTATCCGCAATTATTAGTAACAAAGTTGGTATTGCGCTTGTATCACCTCAGGTGTTAATAACATTTGGTACAACAATTTAACCACACATAAATTAAAACCCTATTTCTGCACACGTTTAGGAAATTCCAAAATATTACTTTGTAGCGTGCTTTATGTTCACATTTCGTATTCGTAAAATTTTATTTTTCAAAGATACACCTGATTTCGTACAAAATGACACGTATTCGCCAGATAAAAAAAAACATTGTACATTTAATATTAGACACATAAAAGCCGAGAGGCCTTCATGCCGCCCAAATACCTAATTAGTAAAAGAATTTTCTTTTACTAATTATTTGGGCGTATATTTTAGAGGTATATTTTAACCATTTGGTTAAAATATACCTCTTAGAGAATATAACCAACTTTGTTCCAACAAAAATCTGACGAACTCATTTTAAACCTTAAAATAAGCGTCAGTAAGTTCAGGACTCAACACTGATGGACTGGTTATAAAGGACTCTTGCTTGTCTTTTATGGGAGGCCACTCGATTTTTACCCAGGACTCAGGAGGATAAGTGACAAAGAAGACAAATAAAAAATAAAATACAAAAAATACTCTCATTTTACTTTTCCAAATTTCTTTCCCATAATTTTAACCCGTGATAAGGCAGGGGCTCACCTAGTAATTTAACCGATACTGTCTTAATAAATATGGCACGCTGTCGTTTGTGTTCACTGGTAATTCAACTACTTTTTAAAATAGGCTTTGAAACGTAGGCTCTTATCATTTTAAGTTCTTTACGATAAAATTTTGTCATATCAATGTTAGTTTAAAGAAAATAAAAGTTTTTAGGTATTTATGTATTTTTAAGATAATCCTAGTTGTGACAGCCATATTAAACAAAAAGGTGTACAAACATTACAGTGGTATGTAATGTTTTCATTACGAATTATTTTAAATAAAAAACATTAATGACAAAAAGGTTGTCGAAACCTGAAAACTTTATTTGACAATGACATAAGAGACTTTGACAGATTTGACAGTAACGCATCTGTCGTAGTTTCTTTGGCCTCGAACTCCAATTAGTGGTTTAGAATACACTTTAGGCAGGTATTTAATTACTAACACTCAATTAAGTATGCCCTAATTTGTTGATATAAATTATTAGCAACTATACGATGCACTTACGTGTTTTCCATGTTTTTAATTAAATCCAAATTATACAAGAAAATAGATAGGAATATGTAGGCAACTATATTAAGTTCAATTTCTTTCACTAGAAACTTTGTATCTGCTTTAATTTTAGCGATACAACATTGGCACTCACTACCTTGTTGAATGATGAGAATTCAACTTATCTATCTAACATTGAGGACGTAATATCGTAAACATGATAAGGAATCTAATATTTATTGGTGTACATCTCTGTAATCAGTGTCACAAAATAAATAAATAGTTTTATTTATTAAATAAAGGTTCTACAGTTTGTTGCTTTAAATGTATTAGTACAAAATATTTAATCAAACTTGTTAAATTTTATCATTCATATTGTGACGAAGATTTGTTAGAAATAAACAAAAAAATATCATGGCAACATATTGAAACGTCAAATTTGATTTTGGTTTTGTGGCTTGTGGCTTTAGTGGAAATAGTGGACACGATACACGTCACGTCAAAACGTCATTACAAAAACACCAATTTCACAGATTTCATTAAGTTAATTTGTTTTATGCAGGAAAATAATAAACTGAATAAAAATGGATGTAAGTAACGAACACCACTTTGCTTTTAGTTGTTTGTTGGTTTCTTATTTCCCTTTTACTTCAATTTTTAAATATTTTATAGGAAAGCAATATACCCATCGACATAAACATTGGAAAACTTCAAGACTGGCTGGTCAGCCGTCGGCACGTGAACAAGGAATGGCAGAAGAGCATCATAGCCGTTAGAGAAAAAATAAACAATGCCATACAGGACATGCCAGCACACCAAGATATAACCACTTTACTTTCAGGCAGTTACATCAACTACTTCCATTGTCAGAAAATCATAGAGATTTTAAAAGAGACCGAGGCGGACACTAAGAACCTCTTTGGTAGGTACGGGTCTCAGAGAATGAAGGACTGGCTGGATGTAGTGAAGAGTTATGAAAAAGAAAATTTGTATTTAGCAGAGGCAGCACAGATGTTGGTTCGGAATATTAATTATGAGATTCCTGGTTTGAAGAAACAGATTGTTAAGGAAGAGCAGCTTCAAGTTGTAAGTTTTCAGATAGTAACCTTATTAGAAATATACCTAGTGATTGCAAAAATACATTTATAGCAAAATTACCCAAAATTTATATGCCAGTGGGTCTTATTGAGTTCTAATTAGATTATTGTGGCATATTTATGTCCAGAATTTTTGGATACATATTTTTGCACTTTGCTATACCTAATAAACTTGGACCCACTCCACCCACTCACATGATCTAGGGTTATCCAACTAGCTTGGGATTAACTCCATATATTTTAACCTTTCATATGCCTAGTAGCAGATCTGCTCCATTACGATTTGACTTTACGCAAAGTCAAATTTTGATTGAACTGTTACCGTCAGTAATGCATACTAAAGGTTAAGTCCATACATTTTTGATACTATCAACGGTTTAGCTTCATGTTAGTCACCTAACCTGAGAAAGCATAAGTAGTGCTTAGAACTATTCATTTTACATTGGCAATCTGTTGTTCATAACATTGATAACTCCAGGAATATGAGAAGAAGAATGCAGACTACCTAAAGAACGAGGCGTCCATGAAGTCGGAGTTCCTGGCACAGTGTCGGCAGCTGGGTATCCAGGGAGAGAAGATTAAGAGGGAGCTTGTGGAGCGGCTGAAGGAACTGCCTGAGATTTATGAGGATGTCAGTATTTTTTTTGTTTCGTATAAATTTCAGCTGCTGGGAATTTATCTTAGAGCTTATTATTATATTGAGTAGTAGATGTTAATGATAATATTAATTTAGACTATACTTTTCGATGTCTAAAAATTAAAGGCGTGAACTGCTAAAGGCACTGGTCTCACCGCGAGCTACTAAGCTATCAACTATCGGCTATAAACACGAACAAAAGACAAAAGATACACACTACCGTGTCTCTTTTATTTACACGGTAGTGCGCATCCTTTGTTCGTGTTTATAGCTGATAGTTCATAGCTTAGTAGCTCGCGGTGAGACCAGGGCCTAAGGTTTGTTCATAGCCTAGCATCTTCTCTGTGGAAGTTTTTATCAAAAACTTTAAGAATAATTGTACACATCCTTGTACCACAGCAATAAAATAATTGGTAATCTTTCTTCCAGATTGGAAAATCCCTAAAACCAATCCAACCAGGCATAGACCTGTACTCCGCCTTCACAAAGTATGCCCTCGGTGACAAGGCCCCCGAAGTACTCCCGCTGCTACAGTTTGTGGTGAACCATGGCAATGTGACGGTGTATGAGTGGAGCTACGGAGAGCCACCATTAGCTGTCGAGCCTGACCCGGTGCATATTGAGCTGGATGATGATGATAATCAAGGTGCTGGTGATAAGGTAAACATTCTAGAAGAGTAAGGTCCGACCGAGACCCATATTTTATTTTAGTCTCGGCCGAGACCGAGACTGAGAATAAATTTGATTCTGGGCCGAGACCGAGACTGAGACCGAGACTTGGTAGAAAGGATAAAAAACGTATAAATTACATTAAAAAATCCGTAGGAAATACCTATAGTAAGTCCAACGTCAAACTAAATACAGCAATTTTTATTGGATATTTTTTTTTAATGTAAAAACCGGTATTTGAATTTTAGGTATTTTTATCGATAATATGATAGGGTCGCTTACTCTAAATTATTCCTTCTGTTCATTTTAAAGTGAAATTGAAGTCAGTTCATGTCAATATGACACCAATAAAATCGCAAAAAGTTCGCGAGATGGCGTCAAGCTCGCCAATTACAGCTCATTACGAATCTCGGCTACGGCCGAGAGCCACGGCCATTTTCGGCCGAGAGCCGAGAGGGATATCTCGGCTCAATTTTTGGCCGAGAATGCCGAGACCAAGACCCAGATCTCGGTCGGACCTTAATAATATCCCGCGGCGACATATGTAGACTACCCGTCCTTCTTTTATTACCATAATTAGTAAAAGATGGGAAATCTATGTCCACTGTCACACGGAATATGTGCTAAGCATACTGGACTCATATTTAAACTAAATTGTGTACAGTTATTTATCATGACTTAAAGTTACTTTTGTGAATATCGAGGGATGTTTGATGATACCCAATACATCGACCAAACCGGTTTTTGAATACGAACTATATAACACTTAACTGAGGTCGTCATTTCAATGAATAGTTTCCCAACTTATCGGGTTTCACCCGGCGACCTTCGATTTGTGAAATATGATGATGATGAATCTGTGAATACAGGTAGACTAGTGTTTGTTTGTATGATAACTGATAAATAAATAGAATAAATCTACATAGTCCCACGGTAAGCTCAATGAAGGCTTGTGATGTGGTGTGGGTACCAAGCGACAATATGTATAATAGATAGATACATGTAGAATGTAGATACATAAATACATAGACAGCCATGACCAAGGAACAAATATTTGTGATAAATAAATACACAAATAATGCCTTCGCCGGGATTCGAACCTGGAACCTCCAGCTTCGTAGGCAGAGTCACTACCAACTAGGCTCTAGAGGCTGACACGTAAATACTTTTCAGATCGATTTTGGTGACGGTGAGATAGACTTCGGAGCTGCCCCTGCGGAGATAGACTTTGGCAACGGAGATGCGGCCGAAATCGACTGGGGTAACATCGACAGCGCGCCTGCTATTGATCTGGTGAGTTACTGTTTGAATGTGAAGTAGGTTTCGTGAATTATCTGAAATGTTCATGTGATTTAAAAACTAACGTTAAAGCTTAAAAGTTAATTTGTGAGTGAGTTTAGTGAAACATCCCACTTTGTCGTTTGCTATAAAGCCGCTTTGTCAGTTTATTCATATGAAGATACAAGGAAATCTCGTCTTTATGGTAAGCGACAAAGTGGCACGTTTTACTAAAAACTAACACATTTATTCATAAGGCCATTAATTTAGGATTATTGTTTTCTAAAATATTAAAAAAATCTGTTCCAAGTCAATTCCCATGAAATGTACAAAGTTCTAGTAATTATCCTTCGTATCAGTGACTTTGCGTCATGAATGTAGGATGAATATGGATTTGACAACGTAATAATAATAGCAAGAACGAAAGGGATGGTCTTATTAAACTTTTAACTAGTGGAAGTGAAAAGGAACAATAATCGTCCGTCCTTATCACTGTGCCACTATTTTTTGTGTGGCACTTAGCATCTATGTGCCAGACAAATGCGTTGAATACGTCACTTACGTCTGGTGGGAGTGAAATTAAATGTTTTCAATGTGAAAGTGGACACAAACAACTTATCCCAAGGCTTATTTTGAACAATTTCATCTGTGTTTATCTTCTAGATATGGTGCGATGCGAAGTACTAGGCTGTAAAAGTAGAAACGAGCGAAAAATTGCTGACATAACCTTTCGCAGGTAAATATAGTGTTTTTCAGTCTAATTCTAAATGAAACTGTTAGCAAACCATTTTAAAATGTAAACTGATAAAAATACTAGTCATTAGAAAGCATTTGGGCCATAATTAACTCGGAAAAGGGAAATAATTCAGTGACTTTGTTATTGTTCGAGGGATGCCAGGGCAAGGAGGGTATGATTACCCAAAATTTTGGGGTAATTTCAGAATGCCCACGTTCGTAAAATTATTATAATGTATAAATGGTGGTTTGGCCCGATGGTGCACTTGCAGATTTTTTCTTTCCATAGAATTCTAATTATTTATGAGTAAATTAAATGTTATTTGTATATACGTTGTCGTTTTATTTTACCTTATCCTATTTAAATTATCCGAATAAGTTTGCCCAAACTAGTTTGGGTAATCGAGGGTTTATTTACTATGTTGTTTGTGGTAAGTAGGTACATGTAATTTTTCATTCTTCTAATGAAATCGATGATGATATATATATATATTTTTTAATTTACTGTCGATAAGTTACTAAATATATCATTATTGACGAGTTGAAATTGAGAGTCGGGGATGGTAGAAGATAGTGTATACCTAAAAGTAAAAAAAAAGTATTATTTTTAAGTATATAATGCATTTTTGCTAGTCAATATGAGCTGTCCGCAAACCGTTAACACCATTCGTCAGTAGAATCCAAAAAAATGTAAACAATCCTAATAACTTGCATTATTCCATAATAAAACACTTTTAAAACACAATCGTAGTTTTATTCCGAACTTGAAAGAGTTCACATACATTTTTAGTAAAAAATATTGATATTTATAGTGGTAACCTAAAATTATATCTGCGAACGTATTTCACGATATGTTTCAAACACGTCAGATGCTATGGAATGTCAGCCATATTTGCTTACATTCTTTTTTTGGATTCTACTGTCGGTTGGTATACGTTAAAATGCAATCTAATTGATATTCGGCAAAGATGTATATTTTGCTTGAAAAACGCCACGTATCTATGACAGTTTAAAATACTATTTCGTAAATTAAATAAAAAAAGGTACACTAAGAAACTAAAACTCCACTTAAATAAACATATTTGATATTACATTTTAATATTATTTCATATAATAGGGTAAATGATGGGGTAATTTTTCTCGCATGGCAACAACGCTCACTATATATCCATCCCTCTTAGTGGCACACTCGGCGCGGCCCCTCGCTTTGCGTACATGTTTTAGAGCTCAGCCTTCAGTTCACTGACCTTTTTTCTACGCGTAATCCATTACAAAACCAATAAACTTCCAAATACAATAGAATTAGTATCTTATGTTCAGTACCAAGGCCGTCTTTAACTATGGGGGGGTCCCTGGGCACCCAAGGATTTTGGGGCCCCTTTCGAAAGGAAAGTAAACGTGAGAATAAATGTGAGGAAAGTGGTCGATTTTTCGGGGGCCCCCCTGAAGATGGGGGTCCTGGGCACGTGCCCTTTGTGCCCTTATGGTAAAGACGGCTTTGTTCGGTACCTATGAAATGAACAGCTGTTTGAATGTAAAGCCTACGTAACGCCGTCTAGTTGGAAAAATGAAAATTTGAAAAATATTTTATTGGTCCATAAACACATTGCTAATTACAAATAACAGAAGTCTTCTTTTAAGTAAGATTATTACTTGTGTTAGAAGGCTCCGCTCTTCAATAATTAAAGGTTGCAAACCAAATAAAATTTATGTTTAATACATAATTTCTAAATCATAATTATAATTATTATCTAGTCTAGTGGCAGATAAAATATCGCAAACCAGCATTTTGCCAATTGCAATGGGAAGTTTGTTATATCTTAGTTTTCTGGTAACGTTTTGACAATGTTTTATACTGGGTTTTTATGTAATTCTAGGACTTATCAGGGGAACTAGCGTCTGTGGCCTTAGAAGAGTCCGGTATAGTGGTGGAGGCGGCCGGAGTGGCGGGTGGCACCGCGACCGGCCGCGACGCGTTAACTCTGCTCGACAACCCTAGCACCAGGAGCCAGGTCATCGACCAGTTAGTGGAGGTGAGTGGCAACCCTAGAAGAGTCCGGTATAGTGCATCGACAACCCTAGCACCAGGAGCCAGGTCATCGACCAGCTGGTGGAGGTGAGTGGCAACCCTAGAAGAGTCCGGTATAGTGCATCGACAACCCTAGCACCAGGAGCCAGGTCATCGACCAGCTGGTGGAGGTGAGTGGCAACCCTAGAAGAGTCCGGTATAGTGCATCGACAACCCTAGCACCAGGAGCCAGGTCATCGACCAGCTGGTGGAGGTGAGTGGCAACCCTAGAAGAGTCCGGTATAGTGCATCGACAACCCTAGCACCAGGAGCCAGGTCATCGACCAGTTAGTGGAGGTGAGTGGCAACCCTAGAAGAGTCCGGTATAGTGTGTTACCATGACCCAGGCTTTTACGAAAATGGGTAATAATACGCATTACTGGCAATCGTTTTCAAGTATTAAAAGTTGACAAATATTTAAATTAACTGTACAATTATTGTTATTTCGTTCGAACGATCAATGTAACGCGTGTACTGCTTAGTTGTCAAACGTTGCGAGTAGCTGCGATCTGTTATTGTCAAGTGCCAATTAACGATTTATTTTGAAGTACATTGCTTCTCAATTAAGTTTTCTTAGAAAGATAATTACTTTTAAAATTAGGATTTTTAAACAAATAATGCACATGGTTTGGCTAAGAATCTGCATCTCAATCCTCGGTTCAAATAAAAGCCTGCATCATGTTAACACACTGTAGTGCATCGACAACCCTAGAACCAGTAGCCAGGTCATCGACCAGTTAGTGGAGGTGAGTGGCAACCCTAGAAGAGTCCGGTATAGTGCATCGACAACCCTAGCACCAGGAGCCAGGTCATCGACCAGCTAGTGGAGGTGAGTGGCAACCCTAGAAGAGTCCGGTATAGTGCATCGACAACCCTAGCACCAGGAGCCAGGTCATCGACCAGTTAGTGGAGGTGAGTGGCAACCCTAGAAGAGTCCGGTATAGTGCATCGACAACCCTAGCACCAGTAGTCAGGTCATCGATCAGTTAGTGGAGGTGAGTGGCAACCCTAGAAGAGTCCGGTATAGTGCATCGACAACCCTAGCACCAGTAGTCAGGTCATCGATCAGTTAGTGGAGGTGAGTGGCAACCCTAGAAGAGTCCGGTATAGTGCATCGACAACCCTAGCACCAGTAGTCAGGTCATCGACCAGTTAGTGGAGGTGAGTGGCAACCCTAGAAGAGTCCGGTATAGTGCATCGACAACCCTAGAAGAGTCCGGTATAGTGCATCGACAACCCTAGAAGAGTCCGGTATAGTGCATCGACAACCCTAGCACCCTTAGCCAGGTCATTGACTAGTTAGTGGAGGTGAGTGGCAACCCTAGAAGAGTCCGGTATAGTGCATCGACAACCCTAGCACCAGGAGCCAGGTCATAGACCAGCTGGTGGAGGTGAGTGGCAACCCTAGAAGAGTCCGGTATAGTGCATCGACAACCCTAGCACCAGGAGCCAGGTCATCGACCAGTTAGTGGAGGTGAGTGGCAACCCTAGAAGAGTCCGGTATAGTGCATCGACAACCCTAGCACCAGGAGCCAGGTCATCGACCAGTTAGTGGAGGTGAGTGGCAACCCTAGAAGAGTCCGGTATAGTGCATCGACAACCCTAGCACCAGTAGCCAGGTCATTGATCAGTTAGTGGAGGTGAGTGGCACCCCTAGAAGAGTCCGGTATAGTGCATCGACAACCCTAGCACCAGGAGCCAGGTCATCGACCAGTTAGTGGAGGTGAGTGGCAACCCTAGAAGAGTCCGGTATAGTGCATCGACAACCCTAGCACCAGGAGCCAGGTCATCGACCAGTTAGTGGAGGTGAGTGGCAACCCTAGAAGAGTCCGGTATAGTGCATCGACAACCCTAGAAGAGTCCGGTATAGTGCATCGACAACCCTAGAAGAGTCCGGTATAGTGCATCGACAACCCTAGCACCAGGAGCCAGGTCATCGACCAGCTGGTGGAGGTGAGTGGCAACCCTAGAAGAGTCCGGTATAGTGCATCGACAACCCTAGCACCAGGAGCCAGGTCATTGATCAGTTAGTGGAGGTGAGTGGCAACCCTAGAAGAGTCCGGTATAGTGCATCGACAACCCTAGCACCAGGAGCCAGGTCATCGACCAGTTAGTGGAGGTGAGTGGCAACCCTAGAAGAGTCCGGTATAGTGCATCGACAACCCTAGCACCAGGAGCCAGGTCATCGACCAGCTAGTGGAGGTGAGTGGCAACCCTAGAAGAGTCCGGTATAGTGCATCAACAACCCTAGCACCAGGAGCCAGGTCATCGACCAGCTAGTGGAGGTGAGTGGCAACCCTAGAAGAGTCCGGTATAGTGCATCGACAACCCTAGCACCAGGAGCCAGGTCATCGACCAGCTGGTGGAGGTGAGTGGCAACCCTAGAAGAGTCCGGTATAGTGCATCGACAACCCTAGCACCAGGAGCCAGGTCATCGACCAGCTGGTGGAGGTGAGTGGCAACCCTAGAAGAGTCCGGTATAGTGCATCGACAACCCTAGCACCAGGAGCCAGGTCATCGACCAGCTGGTGGAGGTGAGTGGCAACCCTAGAAGAGTCCGGTATAGTGCATCGACAACCCTAGCACCAGGAGCCAGGTCATCGACCAGCTGGTGGAGGTGAGTGGCAACCCTAGAAGAGTCCGGTATACAGTGTGTTACCATGACCCAGGCTTTTACGAAAATGGGTAATAATACGCATTACTGGCAATCGTTTTCAAGTATTAAAAGTTGACAAATATTTAAATTAACTGTACAATTAGTTGTCAAACGTTGCGAGTAGCTGCGATCTGTCATTATCAAGTGCCAATTAACGATTTATTTTGAAGTACATTGCTTCTCAATTAAGTTTTCTTAGAAAGATAATTACTTTTAAAATTAGGATTTTTAAACAAATAATGCACATGGTTTGGCTAAGAATCTGCATCTCAATCCTCGGTTCAAATAAAAGCCTGCATCATGTTAACACACTGTAGTGCATCAACAACCCTAGAACCAGTAGCCAGGTCATCGACCAGTTAGTGGAGGTGAGTGGCAACCCTAGAAGAGTCCGGTATAGTGCATCGACAACCCTAGCACCAGGAGCCAGGTCATCGACCAGTTAGTGGAGGTGAGTGGCAACCCTAGAAGAGTCCGGTATAGTGCATCGACAACCCTAGAACCAGGAGCCAGGTCATCGACCAGTTAGTGGAGGTGAGTGGCAACCCTAGAAGAGTCCGGTATAGTGCATCGACAACCCTAGCATGAGGAGCCAGGTCATCGACCAGCTGGTGGAGGTGAGTGGCAACCCTAGAAGAGTCCGGTATAGTGCATCGACAACCCTAGCACCAGGAGCCAGGTCATCGATCAGTTAGTGGAGGTGAGTGGCAACCCTAGAAGAGTCCGGTATAGTGCATCGACAACCCTAGCAACAGTAGTCAGGTCATACATCAGCTGGTGGAGGTGAGTGGCAACCCTAGAAGAGTCCGGTATAGTGCATCGACAACCCTAGCACCAGGAGCCAGGTCATCGACCAGTTAGTGGAGGTGAGTGGCAACCCTAGAAGAGTCCGGTATAGTGCATCGACAACCCTAGCACCAGGAGCCAGGTCATCGACCAGTTAGTGGAGGTGAGTGGCAACCCTAGAAGAGTCCGGTATAGTGCATCGACAACCCTAGCACCAGGAGCCAGGTCATCGACCAGCGGGTGGAGGTGAGTGGCAACCCTAGAAGAGTCCGGTATAGTGCATCGACAACCCTAGCACCAGGAGCCAGGTCATCGACCAGCTGGTGCAGGTGAGTGGCAACCCTAGAAGAGTCCGGTATAGTGCATCGACAACCCTAGCACGAGGAGTTAGGTCATAGATCAGCTAGTGGAGGTCAGTGGCTAGATGGGATGGGTAGACGTACGCGAATCCAATAGGCCTTCGGCACTAACTCCAAGCTCGGCCATCGGCCTTCGCGGTCCTGATTCATCGATTTGGTGCCTTCTACCCTCAGGCTCACTGAAAAGCATTGTTTTCTCGCAGCTTGGCCTCCATAATAAATATTTATAAAAGTACGATTGGCATTCAGCTTCATGGCTCTGAAGGAGCGTTTAAACTAAAAGAGCATTCGCTGTTCTAGCGCCCGTTCTACGAAATCAACCAATCACGTTTTGTGTACCGATCGAATTTCGTAGAGTGGGAGGTTAGAACAGCGAATGCTCTTTTAGTTTGAACGCACCTTGACGCGTCTTTGATCGGTCCGACGGTGGATGCGGCTGGCACGTCGCTGACTTTGTCG
The DNA here is from genome assembly GCA_025490895.1 of Thaumatotibia leucotreta. Taxonomy (NCBI): domain Eukaryota; kingdom Metazoa; phylum Arthropoda; class Insecta; order Lepidoptera; family Tortricidae; genus Thaumatotibia; species Thaumatotibia leucotreta. Next base: position 12,646 of record JALPQI010002969.1, read on the forward strand.
ACAACCCTAACACTAGGACCTATCATCATCGACCAGTTGTTAGAGATGCGTGGCAACCCTAGCCTATCCTAAATAGCTATCAAAACATTAGATTTTCGACTTTCCATGTTTCTAAATAAATTCAAATTGTTTTTTTCGCAGTTGGAATCCTTCCTCAAAATGCGGCTATACGAGACGAGCACAGACACACAGTCGTTCTCGCTGTTCCAACAGCTACCAACCGAGAGCCCGGACGCGTTGGCCGCCATGTTGGCAACCGCGCAGGCCAGCAACGCGCGGCTTACGGCTACCAACCATCTGCATAACGTGAAGCATTCCCCAAGGTGATTAGCCAATACTAAAATAATATTGTAACCTGTTTCATTCAAGATGCGGCCAGCCCATCGACACTTCATACTAAGGTGATTAGCCAATACTAAAAAATAATTAAAAGCTGTTTCACTCAAGATGCGGCCAGCCCATCGACACTTCATACTAAGGTGATTAGCCAATACTAAAAAATAATTATAACCTGTTTCACTCTTGATGAGGCTATACGAGACGAGCACAGACACACAGTCGTTCTCGCTCTTCCAACAGCTACCAACCATCTGCATAACGTGAAGCATTCTCCAAGGTGATTAGCCAATACTAAAATAATCTTATAACCTGGTTTCACTCTTGATGCGGCTATACGAGACAAGCACAGACACACAGTCGTTCATCATAGACAACCATCTGCATAACGTGAAGCATTCTCCAAGGTGATTAGCCAATACTAAAAAATAATTATAAGCTGTTTCACTCAAGCGGCTATACGAGACGAGCACAGACATAGTCGTTCTCACTGTTCCAACAGCTACCAACCGAGAGCCGAGGTTGGCCGCCATGTTGGCAACCGCGCAGGCCAGCAACGAGCGGTTGACGGCTACCAACCATCTGCATAACGTGAAGCATTCCCCAAAGTGATTAGCTAATACTAAAAAAAAATTATAACCTCGTCGGCTGACAAGCAAAACTCACTATAAAAACTGTCACTATTCTTAGCAACCTCTTATGTCAGTATTAAGTCAGAACTGAGATAAGAGCGATATTTCAAGTAGGTATTTGTTATTTAGTGAGTTTTGCTCGTCAACCAACGACCTGCTTCACTCAACGCGCGGTTGACGGCTACCAACCATCTGCATAACGTGAAGCATTCCCCAAGGTGATTAGCCAATACTAAACAATCTTATAACCTGGTTTCACTCAAGATGCGGCTATACGAGACAAGCACAGACACACAGTCGTTCATCATAGACAACCATCTGCATAACGTGAAGCATTCCCCAAGGTGATCATCATCAGCCTATGTTAGTCCACTGCTAGACGTAGGCCTCTCCTATTAACTATGCGTATAGACGCATTAGGAGGTAAATGCCCATAATCGCCACGCTGGGCAAGCTGAATGGCGATCGCAGTAATGGGTTCACTATGATGACGCTGCTGCCCATCATCAATCTTGTAGAATGGTCAGTGACCCTTCAATTCTTTAGTCGACTCTTACGACACCCACAGGAGGAGTCGGGGTGGTGACAAATGTATTCTTACTGCCGTCACCACACGGCAAAGGTGATTAGCCAATACTAAAAAATAATTATAACCTGTTTCACTCAAGATGCGGTTATACGAGACGAGCACAGACATACAGACGTTCTCGCTCTTCCAACAGCTACCAACCGATGTGGGTACCAAGCGACGATTTAATTGATACTGGAATACATAGACAGCCATGACCAAGGAAAAAAATTGTGATAAATACATAAATATTGCCCTCGCCGGGATTTGAACCTGGCATCCAGCTTCGAAGGGAGGCTCATTACGGAGGTTGATAAAGCTGGAGGTTCCGGGTGAACAACAATAAAATATTATGGGCTCAATTTCGAGTCCTGACAATATTTATTTATTTATTTATTATATGGAGTACCAACAGCTATTAATAACGTAAGTAACATTAAACTCAGATAACATGAAGCCAATTACAGGTCCTCACAACTAGTGACATAATAATAGTTAGCGATTTACAGTTTACACTCTTAAATCATCGTAATACTAAAATACCATGTGGTTACAAACTATTAAAATATACACAAAAAGAAATAGCAAACTAGGGCACACTCACTTAAAAAATTAATAATATGTGACATTATCTGGGTAAAGGGACCTTATTGTCGATGGCGCTTATGGCGTTATGTTCGTAAGTTTGTAATTTCTTAGACAAGTTTCTTTAAACCGAAATTCGTTTCAAATACAATACCTAGCGTTGAAAATTTCTGGATTAAATCTTGTTACTTTCCAAACAGCTCGTTTTTTCCGGTTTTTTTCGAAAAAATCAATGAAAGTTTCCACTGTAATTTTCTACTCTAAGCCAATGTGAATTAGGTCTAATTTTCACTTATACCTGGAGAACGCGTTGTCACCGAGGAAAAGTCAATTGAAATAGATGGAAAGGAGTGACATTGATTATTTCTGTAAAAACCCTAAAAAAAGGGCTTTTTAACACCAGATAAATGTATGTTTGCATAGTTTAAGTAGCATAATTTTGTTTAAAACCAGCGTGACTCAGGTCGTAACCATGGCAATATCAGACAGAACAAAGTTGATTCACCCATATTTTACATCTCAACAGATACGTGGACATGCTAACAGAGCAGCTAAAACAGAAGCTAGTAGCGTGCGACAAGCTGGCGGGGCTAGCTGCGCGCGCGCTGCACCAGCGCTCCGCGGCCATCGCTCGCGCGCACGGGCTGCGGCCCGAGGTCAACGCCCTCGTCGCTCGCAGCCGCACGCTACAGGAACAGGTACTAGTAGTGTGCGACAAGCTGGCGGGGCTAGCTGCGCGCGCGCTGCACCAGCGCTCCGCGGCCATCGCTCGCGCGCACGGGCTGCGGCCCGAGGTCAACGCCCTCGTCGCTCGCAGCCGCACGCTACAGGAACAGGTACTAGTAGTGTGCGACAAGCTGGCGGGGCTAGCTGCGCGCGCGCTGCACCAGCGCTCCGCGGCCATCGCTCGCGCGCACGGGCTGCGGCCCGAGGTCAACGCCCTCGTCGCTCGCAGCCGCACGCTACAGGAACAGGTACTAGTAGTGTGCGACAAGCTGGCGGGGCTAGCTGCGCGCGCGCTGCACCAGCGCTCCGCGGCCATCGCTCGCGCGCACGGGCTGCGGCCCGAGGTCAACGCCCTCGTCGCTCGCAGCCGCACGCTACAGGAACAGGTACTAGTAGTGTGCGACAAGCTGGCGGGGCTAGCTGCGCGCGCGCTGCACCAGCGCTCCGCGGCCATCGCTCGCGCGCACGGGCTGCGGCCCGAGGTCAACGCCCTCGTCGCTCGCAGCCGCACGCTACAGGAACAGGTACTAGTAGTGTGCGACAAGCTGGCGGGGCTAGCTGCGCGCGCGCTGCACCAGCGCTCCGCGGCCATCGCTCGCGCGCACGGGCTGCGGCCCGAGGTCAACGCCCTCGTCGCTCGCAGCCGCACGCTACAGGAACAGGTACTAGTAGTGTGCGACAAGCTGGCGGGGCTAGCTGCGCGCGCGCTGCACCAGCGCTCCGCGGCCATCGCTCGCGCGCACGGGCTGCGGCCCGAGGTCAACGCCCTCGTCGCTCGCAGCCGCACGCTACAGGAACAGGTACTAGTAGTGTGCGACAAGCTGGCGGGGCTAGCTGCGCGCGCGCTGCACCAGCGCTCCGCGGCCATCGCTCGCGCGCACGGGCTGCGGCCCGAGGTCAACGCCCTCGTCGCTCGCAGCCGCACGCTACAGGAACAGGTACTAGTAGTGTGCGACAAGCTGGCGGGGCTAGCTGCGCGCGCGCTGCACCAGCGCTCCGCGGCCATCGCTCGCGCGCACGGGCTGCGGCCCGAGGTCAACGCCCTCGTCGCTCGCAGCCGCACGCTACAGGAACAGGTACTAGTAGTGTGCGACAAGCTGGCGGGGCTAGCTGCGCGCGCGCTGCACCAGCGCTCCGCGGCCATCGCTCGCGCGCACGGGCTGCGGCCCGAGGTCAACGCCCTCGTCGCTCGCAGCCGCACGCTACAGGAACAGGTACTAGTAGTGTGCGACAAGCTGGCGGGGCTAGCTGCGCGCGCGCTGCACCAGCGCTCCGCGGCCATCGCTCGCGCGCACGGGCTGCGGCCCGAGGTCAACGCCCTCGTCGCTCGCAGCCGCACGCTACAGGAACAGGTACTAGTAGTGTGCGACAAGCTGGCGGGGCTAGCTGCGCGCGCGCTGCACCAGCGCTCCGCGGCCATCGCTCGCGCGCACGGGCTGCGGCCCGAGGTCAACGCCCTCGTCGCTCGCAGCCGCACGCTACAGGAACAGGTACTAGGGTCTAGACCCTAACCCCCTTATTCATAAACGTTTGTTAACTTAACAAGCCGCTAATAATTATTTGTCTCTTTTGCTCTTGTTGACACATTGTTAAGACCGAAAGGGACAAACAATTTATTAGCGGCTTGTTAAGTTAACAAACGTTTATGAATAAGGGGGTAAATAAATATTGTCGGATCCAGTCTCATGACACCTTAACTGTGTATTGCACATGACTGACAGCTCCTGTCAAGTCCTATCAGTTTAAGCGGGAACGCCGCTCGCTTGGACGTTCTATGAAAGGACGCGGTCACGGGACGTTTGCTAATTCGTATTTTTTATGTCACCATCATCATCATCATCATATCAGCCGAAAGACGTCCACTGTTGAACATAGGCCTCCCCAAAGACTGCCACAATGACCAGTCCTGCGCCACCCACATCCAGCAGACTCCTGCGACCTTCACCAGGTCATCAGCTTATCTTTTGTGTAATTCGTGCTAATATCCTGACTTATTTGTGAAAACCTTGATTATAGAGCTTTATTTTGAACATGAAGTGTTTAATTCCCTAAAATATTTATTTTATTTTGAATGGGCTTACTTTTGGCAACATACTAGCCGAGGACAGAGACGCGGCCTACGATAGAGCGAGTTCGCCCAGGTAAACCTGAACCGTGAGGCGTTGTCGACTTCAGAGGATTATACGGCTTCGATACGCTCGGCCGTCTGTTCCTTACTCGGGGAACTTTTCGGGTTTTGTACTAGTGTGTTGTGCAAAAGGTGACATTTTCTTGTATGTTTTCTTGACGTTTTCTTGTATGTTTATGCAAATTATCGAGCGACCCCCTCGTCGCTCGTAGCCGCAGGCTACAGGAACAGGTACTAAGGGTCTTTTTTTACTTGGAATGGCCTTACCACAGACCACAGACTAGCCGAGGGCAGAGACGCAGCCTACGATGGAGCGAGTTCGCCCAGGTTTAGCGTAAGGCCTTGCCGACTTCGGAGGATTATACGGCTTCGATACGCTCGGCCGTCTGTTTCTTACTTACTTGTTAAAATATCACTTTTTTAAATATAGGGCAGCTAAAACAAAAGCTGATGGTGTGAGGCGTTGCCGACTTCGAAGAAATTTACGGCTTCGATACGCTCGGCCGTCTATTTCTATTTTTCAGGCCATTCATTTTAGGAACGAATCGACGTTACTGCATCTCTTTAGACTAGTCTAGATTGAATGGGTACTAGATGAAATTTCTAAAGAATGTAAAATCGGCAATAAAAACTTGTATCAACAATGAATTATTAAATATACATACTCCTTGAATAGGTTGATTGTAAACAACCCTTATGAATTGGTGTTTATTTTAACAAAATGTTTTGTTTCAGATTGAGGCGGACATTTCGAAGAAATACAAGGGCCGGCCGGTGAACATTATTGGCGGAGTCAAATTCTTATGAGTTAGTACAAAATGACCCTATTTTCCATTGTTGACATCTGTATTGAATATATGGCAAAGTTTATTTACAGTTTCATAGTTTCATTTTCATCCTAACAGCCTATTTCAGTCTAATGCTGGACTCATCCATCATCATCATCATCATCATGTCAGCCGAAAGACGTCCACTGCTGAACATAGGCCTCCCCCAAAGATTGCCACAATGACCGGTCCTGTGCCACCCGCATCCAGCGGACTCCTACGACCTTCACCAGGTCATCAGTCCACCTTGTGGGGGGCCTACCCACGCTGCGCCTTCCGGTACGTGGCCGCCACTCGAGAACCTTCCCGCCCCAACGGCTATCGGTTCTACGCGCAATGTGCCCCGCCCACTGCCACTTCAGTTTAGCGATTCGGAGCTACTTCGGTTACTTTGGTTCTGCTGCGGATGATCTCATTTTTAATCCGATCTCGCAGAGAGACTCCTAGCATAGCCCTACTCTTCCTCTGTAAGGCTACGTCCTACGTTGGTGTTTCAAAGCCACCAGATTTGCGAAGCGATTCGATGCGGTGAAGTCGCAAATATATGGGATGCGGCAGCCTTGTCCTACCCGCACGCGAAAAGTTCTATATTGGACATTTTCAATAAACAAGACGACACGTCATTCGCGCATCGCGTCTCGTTTGCGCAAAAACATCTACTCGATCTACTAATATCAGTTCATAATAATGTCAGATGTGTCAGTTTCATAGAATAACTATCGAAAATATATGAGTCGCTTAACTTCAAACCCGGGTAAATCTACTCTACCAATAGAGTGCATATTTACCTAATTGTAATTGCCTAGTTATTCTTTAAACTTCAAATCTATTGACAGAGTGGATTTACCCGCGTTTGAAGGTAAGCGACTCATATTATACAATAGGTACAGTCAAATGCAAAGTAAGTTGTATGTGTATATGGTGTAAAAATGGTCAAAAATATGTCCCGGCGCAGTTTAATTCTAATTTATTTGATTTTGATTTATTTGCATGTGGAAATGGGTAACATATTGCTGTTGTCGTTGCGCTAAAATACTTTTGTAGGAGCACCAATCCCTACCTTTGCAGGTATTCTGTGTAATAAATAAGACCGTCGTAACATATCGTCGGTTGTAATATGAATTAATGTAACCACCAAAATGACAAAATTGAGTTAAGTATACCGTTCGACTGCAAATTTCCTGCTCTATCGAACGGTGTATATAAAATATTGATATCTAGAAAAAAATGTCGAATACGTTAACAAAAACTTTGCCATTTTATTAGGTTTCTACGTTATTTATTAACGTATGTAAAGGTTTCAAAAAATCGTAGACAATATTTTAACGTAAGTACGAATTTGTAAGTACAAAATATGTCCTTCCTAATGTACTCACCATATTTTTTATAAATATCAATGCTGTAAAAATGCGCCATCTGTATTGTATGGCTCGTAAGAAATTTGGTTTCAATTTGTGAGTTACACTAAATTACGAAATCCACTTTTGATGTTTTTCATTAAATTGTTAACGTATCTCCAATTTTTTTCAAAAATATTTAACGTAAGCACCAGCCATTTCCTGAACTACAACTGTGGTCGGAATTAGTAACCGTGTGTCAAAATTTTACACACGGTCTATTTAATAGACCTCTCTAAAATAAAACAAACAAGGTAAACATCATTTGAATAGGACAATTAACCAAAAAGATACAACATACTTTATAAATGTCAAATTCGTTTTTGGGCTCTCCTGAAAAATCGTCATTTGGTGGTTACATTAATTCATATTACAATTGACGATATTTATAAGAGGATTCTTTCGATATATTTTTCACTTGAATATACATACATATTAAAAAACGTTTTGTTTATGAACATTAATTCAACCGTAACGTAGTCTCACAGATCCAGTACACCAGAGAATTGCTTAACATTGCACTTAACACACTGGCGTATTTGCCATGCTAGTTACACTGTTTACTCGCAAATTGACCTTACATTCTGTTTGCCGTTTGCAAGACTCGTAGTACAATAATTTACTGAATATACAAATATACAACGGTCTTATGGCACTGGTCTCACCGCGAGCTACTAAGCTATGAAATATCGGCTATAAATACGAACAAAAGGATCGCACTCCTGTGTAAATAAAAGAGACACGGCGATAGGTACTCGCCCAGCTAAGTAGCTCGTGGTGAGACCAGTGCCTATATTTTAGTGACAAACGGGTCTTAATCGCGTAAACTTACGTTTAATTTTCTCCTGACGTTTCGGGCATGACGTTAGTCTGCCTGCGACCACTGTAACGTCATGCCCGAAGCGTCAGGCTAAAATTAAACGTAAGGTTGTAGTTAAAATATGAGTGATAATCGTGAAAGTTTAAATCAATATACATAATACAACGGCCTTCTTGATGAAGCTGCGAGACCTGAGTTCGAAACCGAGCAAGAGCATGTGTTGTTATAGATGTATTTACGTGGGTATGTATAATATTGTCGTCACATATGTACATAGTACTACATAGTGCCCATAATGCCTATCAAGAAAAAAAAACGGCCAAGAGCATGTCGGGCCATGCTCAGTTTAGGGTCCCGTAATTAGTCATAAGTTTTCTATAAGCCTAATATTTATTATTCATCATTTTTATTACGAATAAAAAAAAGTCTATAAGTATTTTATTTTACGACTTTGTGCGGCGTAATTAATATGTACCTATCTATACCTGTACCAAATTGCAGATAGTTAGCTGTAGTATCTATGCTGCGGACAGACAGGCGAACATGCCGAAAAAAAATTATTCAAATAGTCCTAACGAAATAAAACTATGAAAACGGATAAACTCGCGTATATTAACTAATTTTAACTTCATTCCGACGTTTCGAACACTTTACAGGGTTCGTGGTCTGCGGATGACTTATCCGTTTTCATAGTTTTATTTCATGAGTAATCCTCGCGGTAACCGAAGAAAATATTAGTCCTAACGAATTTTGAAAACCTTGGTAATGGTAGATATCTAGGTAGACGCAGATTTCTTCTAAGCACTAAGTAGCTTGTTCCTGGGTAATTGCGGGTTATTATGTGACAAGTTACCTGTTAATCGTCGCAGCTTTCATTAGTCACGCTGCGAGTGACAGAATCGTTGGCGAAGTTTTAGCTCTCTTAATAATGTAAGGAAATATAAAGCCTGTTCAATTTCACCCTTAGTTGTCTTTGTAACCTTCAAATTCACTCTCATCATCATCAGACAGAAAGAAACAAACAAGACGTTTATGAATAAGGGGGTTATTTATTCGCAGTTTATGGCAAATACGTTTTCACCACAGTCGAAAATGTATCTATGTATGTGTATCTACGTGTGATCTATGTGTGTGTGTGTGTGTATTGAAATAAGTAAGCATCTGAATTATAATCAAAACGACTATAGAAGATTATACAAGTCATTTCAAAGAAACCTTAGTATTAGTAAAACTATTTAATTAACTTAACTACCGATATTTAAGTTCACTACTGTCTGTACTTCACAGTACCTAACTAACGGTCTCAAGAGAACTATGATTATACGCTAAGTTAGTAGTAAGATATAGCTAGAAGTTATAATTAATCTCTCTATTATATCTAGGGATCATTTAGCAAGTTCAGTCCATTTTGGTTAAACTTGTGCAACTAAGCAAAGTTGTTGCATAAAAGTAAATGCATGTATAAATAAATAAACAACTAGATACGCGCCACAGACAAACAATTCAATAGACTTCGCAACCGGCTGACTACCTCTTTAAAAAATCGCTGCCAGTTTTGTGATGTGATGATAATGAAAGTCTGAGTAGTCTGACCTAATTAACTGTACCAGCGAATGATATGTGAAAAATGCAAAATTACGTTATAAATTGTTATATTAGTGAATGTAGTTCGAGTGGTCTGTGTGGTAAATCTTTAAACACTTTTTTTTAAGTTTTACGTTATAAAAACCCCTAAACCCATTTTAAAAACTTTACGATTAATTTACGTCACAAAGGGTTTAGCAGCCTTACCGAACAAGAGGTGCCTTTCCCCACGGATGAGGTCAATATTTTAGGTGGTGTACTAGCAGGACCTAAGAATACTCCATGCTTAATATCAGCTCTAGATCTTCTTTTGTTTCAGAGTTATTCAAGATAATGTAAAATATACAGGGTGTCGTTGAAAATGGCATATTTCGAGAACTGTTCAAGTTAGATCAATCAAACAAAATTGTGTTTGATAACAATAAAATAAACTACAAAATACATATTTTTAACCAGCATCTTGTCCTTATTTTTCATAATAAAAAAAGAGTTCTTGTTTTTTTTCCATATTTTTTTTTATTTCACGCGGAGGTACACCTACAAAAAAAATATGCATACATAGCCACTAATGTCCACTGTATACATAAATAAAAATATTTCCGTAAATCATCGTGCGTCATGCCAAAAAAAAAATATTTCAGAAGTAGTCGTTACTGGCATACAAATAAAGTACCAGTGCAGTGTGAACATAAGTTAGTATGTAGGTATACAATCTCTTGACACTTACCGCACAAAATATCATTGACGTAAATTGACTTATTAGTGCATTTGCTATATAAATCAGCCTCTTGTCAATTTTGTATGCATTTTTTCTTTCCACATATATTTTTTAACGTTTTTTCACAAGGCTTACACTTAATGTTTTCCATTTTCCAACAGAAAATGCAACAAATCAAATATCGAAAACAATACTATGTGTCAAATGTTTATCTCTCTTTTATACAGGGTGGTCCAAACCTTGACGTCAAAAATTTTTTTTTAGATTCCTCACGTTATGAGCTATCAGAATATACCCCATGTATGTTAGCCGATTTTTTGTAGTTTTCAAGTTATTAATTTTTGAAAATTTTTTTTTGAGAAATTCTGGAATGAAGGAATTTATTAATAAAAATAAAACTATTGGGATTTTTAACTACTTTCTTTTTGTAATAAAGCATTTATTGACAAAAAAATTAGCGTCCTCAGTTCGATACAGGTAGGATAAAAAAATACCAAATTCAAAATTTTACGCTAAAAACGCATCAAAATAGCATTAATTTACGTAAATAAAAAATAAAACATATCACAAAGGATTTTAGTATTCTAAAGACCGCCCTAGACCTTGAGCCTTCGTAAAAGCAAAAAAAAAGTGATACTTAATGATGAGGATTTTTCGGAGTAGTCGGTCAAATAAACTCAACAAAAGCTTAAAATTTAAAATACTTGAATAAGTACACAAATTGAGTTTTCGTGTATTTTCTGTTTTTGTTTATTGATGAGAACAACAAAACAGACGAAATTTTACTTTATTTTTAAATAAAAAATTTAGAAGCTTTTTTTTAAGTTTATTTGACCGACTACTCCGAAAAATCCTCATCATTAAGTATCACTTTTTTTTTGCTTTTAGGAAGGTTTAAGGTCTAGGGCAGTCTTTAGATTACCAAAAATCCTTGGGATATGTTTTATTTTTTTATTTACCTACATTAATGCTATTTTGATGCGTTTTTAACGTAAAATTTTGAATTTGGTATTTTTTATCCTACTTGTATCAAAGTGAGGACGCTAATTTTTTTGTCAGTAAGTGCTTTATTTGTAGTAATACTTTCACAAAAAGAAAATAATATTTATTCCCAAACCCAATACAACCCAATAGTTTTTTTTATCAATAAATTTCTTCATTCCAGTATTTCTCTAAAATTTTTTTTCAAAAATTCATAACTCGAAAACTACAAAAAATCGGCTAACATACATGGGGTATATTCTGATAGCCCATGACGTAGAGAACCTAAAAAAATTTTTTTGACGTCAAGGTTTGGACCACCCTGTATAGCAAATGTACTAATAAGTCAATTTACGTCAATGATATTTTGTGCGGTAAGTGTCGAGAGATTGTATACCTACACACTAACTTATGTTCACACTGCACTGGTACTTTATTTGTATGCCAGTAACGACTACTTCTGAAATATTTTTGTTTTGGCATGACGCACGATGATTTACGGAAATATTTTTATTTATGTATACAGTGGACATTAGTGGCTATACACCGTGTTTCTGGTAACACTCAAAACCTCAGACACCCCAAATGATTTTTATTTTTTTAAACTTATGTGTAGTATTCATTTTTTAATCTGTTGTTTATTTATTTTTTTAATGGATTTTTGATATTCTGTATAGCTCTACTCGACTTTTAACTCTACACTCGATAAAACAATTGCTAGCTACCATCATAAACCTTGAAACGATTTATTTGTGTACATTATTGCAACGACATAAGGTTTACCAATAGACAGCTATGTCGCTGTAAGTGTAAACCACTTTAAAGCTTTGTCACAGTAAACTTCAAATGGGACAGCTAAGGAAACTTAACCCAACATTCAAAATGACAAGGTTGTAATTAGGTACAAGTTCGATTTCTTATGACACTCGAGCGTTTTCAAATTAGGCCAGTTGCACCAGGGATTAAAGACTAAAGCATAGATGTAGTACAACATTTATTATACAACTATCCTTATCTTGCTTGCCAATTAAATTCGGTGTCAAAAAGAGATGTACGTACGTTTTCTATTTCTGAATTACCTGTGATGTCACTGGGTTTATTTGAAAACTGTCAGTTGACATGTCGCTCCTAAGAATTAAAAAGACATAATATCTTCTAACAAAAAGTTTATAAAAAGGTCAGTTGTCAAACTTTAGAATTAAAAAGACTTGTTCTTATCAAATGTAGGTATGGAAAAAGAGTCTTTTTAGTCATGCATGACATTTGGGAATATTTCTATCTCTTTTTACCACCAGCAGCAGTCTCTTTTTAGCAAAGTAAGTTAGAAAGAGACTGCCGCTTGTAAATTGTATCTGTATAAAACCGGACCCTGATTATGACACTATCCGTTATGACTGCTTGCTTATGCTGGTACTTCACATGTATTTGCGTTTTGCCTCTTGCTCCCATTAGTACCTATACAGGTGGACCCGAGAGTCATAATGCAATACGCCAACTGGAGTGCCTCCTACACAAAGTGCGAAATATTCCCTAATGGTGTTGTATGGTGGTGTGTGGTGTATCTGTGGCAACAGGAATATGTTACCATTATATCTGTAGAAAATCGACTGTTTAGCTATCACAGCTCATAAAATAACAACCTGGTTACAGACAAGCGGACACACAGACGGGCGGACAGAAAGTGAAGTCTAAAGGCCCTTCTCCACAGTTGCCGAACATAGGCGATCGTACGGGATGCAACTTTAGAACTTGTATAGCTGCGTCCATATCGATACCTCCTACGTATACTGGTGCAAGTGCAAAATCATTATTTTCCAGGAGAGCTGTTCAAAGGTACAAAGTTCTGTAACTAGCTCATACAATGAAATAATTTCGTGAAATTTTCAAGAATTTATAACGAATACATTTTAATACAATCTACATATTTACTTTTTTGTAATAATTAGTAGTTTTTGAAAAAATGGTAGTTACACCAGTATACGTGAAATTAACGAGTTCTTGTTTTTGATGAACTGAGACAACTACCGTATACGTAGTATACTATGACTCGATGAATACAGATATATTTTTAGTGCCTTTGATGTATATTTTGTATCATGCACCGTAAATATCTAAACAAACCGGAATTGTTGCTCTGATGTTTTTTATTGGTTAGTTTTCGCCTAATTTGTCACTTGTACCAGTATACGCCTAAATTGATTAATCATGTACCAGTATACGTTGAAGCTTTTTTTGTATGTTATGGGCATTGCTGGAAGTCTAAAAGTATATAAATACAAAGAAAAATAAACGCTTAAAATAAAATAAAATAAAACTGATTTACCATCATTTTTACGAGTAAAAAAGTGTATTTTTTATTATTTTTAGTGTCCTACCGGATTAATGGTTACTGGAAGAAAGTCTTGAAACAAACACATAGTTTTAATTTCAAGTAATCAAGACATGTCTTACAACATCAAAAGGCAATATAACAATTGAAGCGATTTGGGCTCTATTTTTCACTTACGATCAGGTGGAGTGGAGCCACTTTGTTGTGCCAACATAAAAAAAAACGAAAAAATAACATCAACATAAATATTTCGGCGTTGCTTTTACAAAATAAATATATACACAAATTCGATGCCATACTTCAATACTTCTTAGGTGCGTACAGTAAGACGTAACTACTTAGTAAAATTAAAAGAAGTATATATTGGAACTACTAAGAAGGCTTCTTTCGTTTTAGTGTAAGTATGTCAAAATTCAATGTCTTTATAAGTAGCTGATATACTGTTTTTACTGTCTGGGCTATCAGACTTAAAATTATAAACGACGTGTCATTCGTCCATCCAATACTGGTGGTAGGTTTGAGAAGACGATCTTATTAAAGACATTATATATGAATTAGAAAACAATTTAAATGGTTACGAATATTATCCACTTGTTATTCAACATGGACCAAAGGGAATATTGTAAGTTCTGATTTCATTTAGTAATTAGAATTCTTAATATCGGCTCGCAAAGAATACTCGTATGTATGCTTATGAGCAACCGTCGGTATCTTCTTACTCCTTGACTTAGCATTCCGATAAACATAGTTTGTCCCTTTCGGTCTTATCCGTACATATATAAGGCGGTTAGCAGGCAAGCGCTCTGTCTAAGCTTCTACATTGATGTACTTCTAATATATCGTTATTGAACACGGGACACTCGAAATACATAAGACGGTTATGAAAAAAAATGTGGGAAAATTAAAAAACGTCAGTTGTATTGCTGTGTTATTACATATTTGAAAAACACACTACCTAATTGCTGGCCAGATTCGTATTCGTATTCGGCCTTGCTAATATTCAGCTATCTATATTAGCTTAGCTGGCAAGCAGTAATCTACTATTTTTTTATATTTAGTTAGGTAGGTAGGTTACGCATAATTCATTTAATTTAACATAACAACTAATCAAATAACAACAATATTGCTAAATAATAAGCAATAGAGCCTACTTTTATGTGTAGATTTTAGGGTGTTGCTCGCGCATACTGGTATAACTTCCGCCCGCGGCGATAAGTGTACTGCGTATAGTGGTACAAGTCACTTAGCTCAGTATACGACGTTCGAACAAAAAAAAAGGTGTTAGTTATATCAGTATACGCCACTTTATTTCTAAAACTAGCGGTAATTTCGCCACAAAATTTTTATAGCTTGTAGATCTAAGTATTTTGAACCCAAATATGCAAAAAAACGAAAATGGTAAAAATGTCACTTGCACCAGTATACGTAGGAGGTATCGATATGATCTCCTATGTTCGGCCAATGTTGTGAAGGGCTGGAGGGCCGGGTCTCTTTTTTTTACACGAGAGTGTGTATCTTTTGTTCGTGTTTATAGCCGTTAGTTCATAGCATGTAGTCCGTTTTGCCAGCCCTCCCAGTCCGATAAAAAATCGTGTCGGACCTCGCTCGCGTACTAGTGAATATGGCGATGTTCACATTTTGTTGGGTGTCGGGCCGACTCCGCCCGCGCCGCACCCCCTCAGACGCCCGCGCGTCGCTGCCACTGATTGAACAGTACGCCGACACCCGATTAAAAATCGGCCCGACAACCTACATAGTGGGAACAGTGACGCCGACACACGATTGAAAATCGGCCCGACAGTCGACATGTGGGAACGAGCTCTTCAGGCACTTAGTCTCACCGCAAGCGAGTCAACAATGAACTATTGCAGCGGCGAACTATCACCGCCATGCGAGCGAGTATCGCCATGTCTCTTTTGTTTACACGGGATTGTTCGTTTTTATACGTAGGTATTTTATACCACACAAACGACCGAATGCGCTCTCAGAAATGTTAAAGTATAAAACTATATTACGCAAGAAAAAAAAAACTCTTTCAATTCATAGATATTTACATAAGTAATGACCAATTATGTATGTAGGTACATAAAAATTATAAAAAAAAACTTATTTACAATTTTATTTACAAGTTACGGTTTTCGCAGATGTTCACGGGCGGGGCACATAATCTAGGGGGTTGAGCTCCTGATACAGCCGATAGTGTAAAGGGTGTTGCTGGTCGTTTCTTAAAATTCTCCAAATATTCTTATGATCACAGTTAACCGACGACCAGCTTGTCGTACGTGTGCTAGCCGTCGGATTAACGCGAAAATACTCTAAGACGGTCTCCTCGAAATCAGGGTTCATTTTCATCATGCCTTTCTCTGGCCATTGGTGGTCGAAAAAAAACCGTAGTCCCGAAGTCGTTGAGTAGCTGCGGCTATGGTGGCATTCGACACGGCGACACCAAACTCCTCGTGATAATTCCTTACCGCTAAATTGACATTGTCATTGCAGCGTGCTAGCGTTCTTACCATTTCACAGTATTGAACGTTCGTGAATCTAAACGACATGATAATTAGAAATATCGACGGAATAAATATACAAATTCAATTGACAAGCAACGTCAAATTCGTAGCGAAAAAATTAATCGTCCAGGTAACCAGCCATTATTACCAAAATACCCCTAAATACTGAAAAAGGTATACAACCTTCAGCAATGCGATATGCATCACAATGTTGTATTACGAATTTGTAGACTGGGCACGCAAAAAATAACTAAAAATACAAAAAAAAAATAAAAATATTACCCCCATCAAGATATAGTTTAATCGATTCTACTCTCGATTCTGAACAAACGGTTTTCTGGTTTTTGGTGTTAAGTGAAACACCGTGTATATGCATATTTTTTTTGTAGGTGTACCTCCGCGTGAAATAAAAAAAAACCGGCCAAGTGCGAGTCGGACTCGCGCGCAAAGGGTTCCGTACCATTATCAATTTATTATTTAAAAAATACAGTTAAATCAACCTACCTCAAAAACTATAGGAGATAATTTTATCAAACCAAAAATCGTTGATAGTGTTTATTAATGTGCATAACATATATTTTTTTCAGAATTTTATATCGCGTAGTTTAAAAAATAGAGGGGGGGGGACAAATTTTTCAGACTTTGAGACCTGATATCTCGAAAACGATTTGCTTAAATAAAAGTGCGATGTATAAACCTTCATATCATTTTCAAAGACCTTTCTATTAATACCCCACACGCTTATGTACAACTAAAAAAAAAATTATATCCCTCAGTTACATGTATGGAGGGCCCCCACCCCAATGGTTTTTTTTACAATTTAGTATCACATTCCTGTAGCGGTTCATACAACACATATCCTTACCAAATTTCGTTACTGTAGCATTTATAGTTTCCGAGTAAATTGGCTGTGACAGACGGACAGACGGACAGACGGACATGACGAATCTATAAGGGTTCCGTTTTTGCCATTTTGGCTACGGAACCCTAAAAAAGATGAAAAAAAAACAAGAACTCTGTTTTTTATTATGAAAAATAAGGACAAGATGCAGGTTAAAAATATGCATTGTGTAGTTTATTTTATTGTTATCAAACACAATTTTGTTTGGTTGATCTAACTTGAACAGTTCTCGAAATATGCCACTTTCAACGACACCCTGTATATTTGACATTATAAGAATAAGAATAAGAATAAGAAAGTATTTATTGCCACAACTAAAAAAATAACAGCACCACAATGCATTTAATCACACCCGCATGCAGAATACATTAGATTAGTTTATTGAAACTATTGTCAGTAACTACATGGACAAGTGTGAGAAAAATATACATTATATATCCGAGAAATATAAATTGAAGGTTTATTTTAAGTATAATGTATGTAGGTAGAAAGTTACCAATTTATATTTCACGAACCATACTTAACCTACTTTACACATTGAATGTGACAACAGGAGCGGACTCAGCATATGTTGTGTCAGTCACCGAATAAACAGACAACTACACAACGCTGGTTTTCAGGCCGCCCCTCTTACACTAAGCAACATTGACAGATATGCGGGTAGAGGCCCATAACAGCTAGGCACTAAATAAGTAAATAATTAATCCAGTTAATAATTTTATTTTTCACACCACCTATTCGAGTACGGATCTTTTTCTTCCCTACTAGGAGGGAAGGTTCAAGGACTTTCTAATACAAGCCTAAGAAATAACAATGAAATATGAAAATAAATCGCAACAATTTTATTTTTCTCATAGGTGGTGCGAAAGGCAGTATGTGTCACACGGTATCAAAATTATTTTCGTTTTGGGCGCTAACCAATTAATACAACTGGGGCTTTGAACACGAGTGAAGTTTATGGCTTTTATGAGAGAATACCCTTAATTAAAACGAGTAGCTCAAGGTCTTTAGACGTTGCTCACTAGAGAGAGCTAAAGAGTTAAGATAGCACACACCGATTGACTAAAACCTTCTGTCTCAATTTGATTATTTAGTAATTTTTGACTCAATTTGCGTTTAAAAGTTGAACGGGACATATTAATTCGCAAAGGTGGGGGCAGGTCGTTCCAGATCTTAGACGCCGCGTATTTAAAAGAACCTCGATAGGCAGCAGTTCTGTATTGCGGAATGCTCATTTTGTTTCGCAACTTACTGCGAGTATTTCGACCATGAACGTCTTTCATCCACCGAAACTTATTAAATAGATATTCTGGTTTCTGACTAAAAACTACATTTTGAACCAGACTAGCTATATGCAACGTTCTACGCGCTGTCATTTTCAGAATTTTCCTCTTGTTAAGGAACGGCGTAATGTGAGATCGCCTTGGGACCGAAAAACAGAATCGAGCACAGGCATTCTGAACCCTCTGAATTGCTTGTGTAGTTTTGGCCAACAGACGTGGCCCATATACGGTGTCACAGTAGTTAAACTGTGACAGGACGAGAGACTCGACCAAAATCTGCCTCACTTCTTCTGTTAGATAATTACGAATACCATATAAAATTTTTAACCTAAAAAAAGCATTTCTTATTTTTGTATTTATGTGATCATTATATCGCATATCGCTATCCATAATCAATCCAAGATTCTTGGCCGAATCTACTCTGTCAATAGTTTTACCGTTAATAACCACCTTAGGATTAAGACTAATTGTTAGATTACGCTGTATTTTAGAACCGAATATAAGGTATTTTGATTTTGTGGGGTTAAGAACTAGGTTATTGTAATACGCCCATTTGTAAATTACATCTAGATCCTCATTAATTTTTTTTACAGCATTTTCTGTGTCTTGCGGGTCAAAAGAAAAATATACTTGGGTATCATCGGCGTATAGGTGAATACTACAGTACTTGAGTAGTTTGCTAAGGTCAGCAGTATACATAGCAAACAACAACGGGCTGAGAATCGAACCCTGAGGTGTACCTCTTTTAACCAATTCAACAGACGATCGTAACTCATTTCCCTGATCATTTTCAGTAAGAACATATTGTTTACGGTCTGTTAAATATGATAGAAACCATTTCCGTGCTTGCAATGACAATCCGTAATAGGCCATTTTTGCTACTAATAATTCCTTGCTAACACAGTCAAAAGCCCGTGAAAAATCAAGTAAAATTAATATACTGCATTTACCCTTGTCAGTAGCTGATATTATGTCGTCTGTCACATGAGTTAACGCGGTAGTCGTACTGTATCCGCTGCGGAACCCGGATTGAATGGTTGGTAACATTTTATTAAGTTCTACGTAGCCAGTTAGCTGAGAGCAAACCAGTCTTTCGAGAATCTTTGACATGGTCGGCAGAATACTTATCGGCCTTAAGTCTTTACAGGTTTCTACAGAGGTACTCTTTGGTAGACATTTAACTCTGGCCAGCTTCCATGTGTCTGGGAATGTACTTGAGGAAATTGACTTATTTAATATAGCCGCAATTATAGGCAGTGTATACGGCAAAGTCATACGAATCATATCTATCGTAATCATGTCATGGCCACAGGCATTCGTTTTTATGTTACGAATTATTTTTGAAATTTGAGCCACGTTACATTCACGAATTTGAAATGTGGTGTCTCCAAATCTGTTTTTAATAAAATAACTGTAAGTATCCGGATCAATATGGCCGTCACCTGGTATATCTAAAAAGGAATCGTTAATTTTACAGGGGTCGTTTAGATGTTCAGGTATTTGGATTACGTTTCCACTACCAAACGCCGAAGAACGTTTAAGATTTTCCCACATTTTAGCTGGGGAGCTTAGATTATTGTTAACATAATAAGTAAAATAAGCCATTTTTTCTCGTTTAATTGCACCTTTAACATATTTACGTAATTCTTTATAATAAACCATATGCGAGTCAATTTTGGTCGAATTAGCTTTTACAAGTGCTTTGTTTCGCAAATTTATCATAAGCCTAATATTGTCGGTTAACCATGGATGTGGTTTTTCATTCACGCGAACTCGTCTTACCGGCGCATGCTTATCAAACAATATGTTCAATAAATTTTCGAATCGTTTTACCATTTCATTAACATTTTCGACCAACAAAACATCTGACCAAGGTATAGTAATGAGATCATTTTTAAATTCCGCTTCATTTATCCTATTTAGAGATCTGTAAGTGACAACGCGCGGCGCCTGCTTTGGTTTCTTAATAAGAAATTCAGAAATAACCATAGCATGATCGCTTAGAGATGGATTGTGGTGAATACTTATCTGTTTACATAACTCAGGTGTATCTGTCAAAATTAAATCTAAGAGAGTTGCAGAGTGATCCGTTATACGCGTGGCTCCCTGAACCAGTTGTTTGAGGTTCTGTTGTCCTAAGAATGTTAACAATTCAGGGCCATGATTTATATCTGGCTGCAGAAGATCAACATTAAAGTCAGTTAGTACAAACACATGATTACAATAGACGAAAGCACTTACCGACTCACTCAGAGCGTCTATAGCCTTATCCACTGCCACGGACTCTGGTCTATAGGCGGTGCCCACAGCCAAGCGCAATCCTCCGACCATGGTAACTTCAAGCCACATTTGCTCGAGCGTCGAGATAGGATGGTCGCGCACGCGCACGCGCAGCCCGCGCCGCACGTAGAACCCCACCCCGCCGCCGCGGCTTGGACCTGCGCGGGGTCTATGCTTGAATACGTAACCCGGAACTGCAGGCGCACATTTTTCTTCGCCTTTTTTCAACCACGTCTCGTTAAGAGCTAATATATCCGGTTTATAACTTTCCATTGCATACAGTAATTCGTCTTTACCCGTATTTAGTGACCTCACGTTTAATAGTCCCAATAACAAATGTGAGTTACGTTTATTTGATACGCCTATAAAAATAAAAGGTACTTACGTCTGAAGGTAAATTATTAATACGGTGGTCATCAGTGCTAATACTAATTATTAATGAATAAATATCAATTTGGTAGTAGTCTTTGAAAGGTATTCTCCCATGCAAACCATACACTAAAATATATATTGAAAATACCGTAGAACATAACGGATTCAAATTAAGAGCTAAATAAATGAGTCACAATCGAGAACTACTTTGCTGATCGTGTGGTGAGAGAGCAATGTCGTGTATTTCGCCTTGAAATATACCTTCTATATCTTTGTCTGAACGTAGTGTGTATATCTGAGAACCCTCGGTTTTTCTAGCATATATTTTACCGAATTTCGTCCAGACATACCGCCAACTTAGACGTCTCGCCTCTTCTTTGGCCTTTTTGAAAAGCCTGCGGTTTTCTTTCGTCAATCTTTCATTAATATAAATCGGCGTAGATTTCCCGGACAGAGATAAGTCAGCTGTAGTTACGTTGCGTCGAATGCGCGCCGCGCGCAGCAGGCGCTCCTTAACGGCGCGGCGCGTCGTGCGCACCACCAGAGGGCGCGGCGGCGCCGGGGGGCCTCCGCTCACCACCAGGCGACGCGACCCGACGCGGTACGCCTCCACGATGTCGGTCTCTGTACAAGATGTTCCCAATGTTGTAGCGAGGATACTTATTATGTTGTAGACGTTTTCATTATTCGATTCCGGTATACTGACAATCTCAAAATCATTTATAAGCATGCTTTGGTCCTTGTCATTCAAATCGTGCTTCAATTTCTCAAATTCCACCTCAGTGTGCAACGCGGCCTGTGATTGCGAGTTTAAACGGTCACGTAGCTCTGTGACCGTAGCTTTCAAGTTTGTATTTTCTGCCTTGAACTCCTCCAATGATTTAATTCTTTCCTCACAATCACTTATCTGATTCGTCATGCTGTCCAGTCGCTGATTACAGAGGTTCAGTGAAGACAGAGCCTCCGCAATCTGCGATTTCAATGAAGATACGTCACTCCGTAGGTTCCTTATTTCTAAAGTTAATTCCGCAATTTCTGAGGTACCTGACCTGTCGCCCGCCGGTACTTGTATCACTTTTTTGGATTCAGGAGCAATGTTGGTCAGTACCTGAGCTCGCACCGGTGTGGACGAATTATCGCCTCCTCGTTTTGTGGCAGCTTGGCAGTCCGGGCATATCCAATTTGTTAATTGCTCCGGGTTAAGGTTGCTCGAAGTAATACAGAGGTCACAGTAAGATTTCCCACAGGCGGCTTGTTTACAGGTCATAAAGCTGTTCTCAGAGCTTTTTGAAATATTGTTGTGGCATCCAGAACACGATTTTACACTCCTAGTTGATCTTAGGGATTTCATATTTAAACAATTTTATATTCGCAATATGTAAACAACTGACTGATCCGGTACCACGAGATCGATGAGCGAGCACGCGTACGATAACTTTGTTCCCGCAATAGGCCGACTCGAGCTCAGAAACTGATATTGTGGTACGGGGGATCGAGGCGGTCAGCTGACGTAGGTAAGTAAAAAAAGTCAACACTGCTTAAAGAACGTTCACGCATATATCTAGAGAATCACTATTGCGATTGATTTGCAAACACTCACAGTAATACACACTAATATGAGCGCAAGTTTAAAGTAGTATTCAAATGTTATTAATCAATTTAATTGTATTAATAGAATTATAACAAGGAGCCAACGCTTGTTCACACGGCGAGCTACCCGCTTTTTCCATTATCTTGAATAACTCTGAAACAAAAGAAGATCTAGAGCTGATATTAAGCATGGAGTATTCTTAGGTCCTGCTAGTACACCACCTAAAATATTGACCTCATCCGTGGGGAAAGGCACCTCTTGTTCGGTAAGGCTGCTAAACCCTTTGAACTCTACTTACTGCCTAATTCCTTAATTATATATATATTTTAATGCTTACAAATCAGAAAGTATCACTTTTGACTGACACATTTAAAGTGATGCCATTAAATCGACCAATAGCAACATGGTATCGATAAACATAACCACGGTCTCCGTAGCTCAGTCGGTAATCACCCTGCGTATGAAGTTGAAGGTCCGGGGTTCGAATTCCGGCGAGTGTATCTTTTTGTGCAGGTACCTATTTATCATACAAATATTTGTTCCTCAGTCGTGGTTGTCTTATATGTATTTGATTGTGTATATTAATGTATCTAGGTAAAGGTATCTATTATTTATATCAAAGCTTAGTACCCACAACACAAGCCTTAATTAAGCTTACCGAGAGGCTAACTAGGTCGGTTTATGTAAGAAAGAATGTCTCAAGGAATATGTAGTTTATTATATTATAAGTAGCGTCGTCTTTAGGTTACCTTGTCTGTGAACATGAAACTCATTTTTCTTTCTATTTAGGTACAGTAAGAAAAAAAAATCTTCTCATATAGCTTTATTTTATTTTAACGACGCCCCCAATAGTAATACGGATAATAGTAATAGGGATAGTAATAATATGGGTAGTAAAAATATGGATACACGCATGTGGCATTATCTTGTCGTCTTGATCCGCAGCGTCCTATGCCGGCTATTTTCGGTCCAAATGTTTTCCCTAATTTGAAAGTGGTCGAAAAGAGTATTTCAATCTGAGATAATTTTTCAGGAATAACATCAAAGGGCTCCAAGTTTTTTAATAAATTTAAAATATGCTCGAATTCGATAGTGTTTTTAGATGTATCCTTTTCGTTTAGACGTAGATCTTGTATGTATATTGATTTTTTATTAGTTGGATAAAGTTCAATGATAAAATCTGACAACGAACTACTTTCCTCTTCGTGGTGTGGCGGTTTAGACTTTTCTAATAACTTCAAAGTGTTAGATATTTCTGAAATCATCGGTCCTCTTTGACGTTGGTAAATATACATAGGTAGAAAGAATTGCTCTTTCTTTACATGTTCTTTCGTATATTCCCTCTCTGAAAGCACATCAGGTCCAAGCGCAGATAGAGGCATTTCAAAAACTGTCGATTTCTTCTTTGGACCAAGGTTTGATTGCTGGGAACTGCATTCGTTGGGTATCATCAGGAAACTTACTAAGAGAAGTTGTGTCAATGACAATAGTGACATCTGCGAATAAAAATAAGTGAACAACAATTTTATATTAATTATAAATATTAGATGTCATATACCAAAGAATATGACATCTAATAGTATTAAGTAGTGTGACTACTGGAGAAAAATTAAAAGTACAAATCAAAATATTTAGTTAATAAATAATTTGATTTGTACTTTCGTAATATGTGCAATATATTAATTAAATCTTATTAAGGTGGGTGGCGATTATGGGCATTTACCTCCTAATGCGTCTATACGCATAGTATAGTTATTAGGAGAGGCCTACGTCCAGCAGTGGACTGAAATAGGCTGATGAAGAAGAAGAAGAAGAAGGTGGGTTTACACCAAAAGAGCGCATGCTTATTTTATCCCCCATTCTACGAAATCAACGAATTTCGACAAATTACGTTTTGTGTAACGAACGAATTTCGTAGAGTGGGGATAGAATGACCATTCGCTCGTTTGGTGTAAACCCACCTTTATAGCTCCAACGCCTTAGGCTCGACAAATAAACCGTTATGTAAAATTACGTGTACTTTTGTGAAAATAAAGGGAATCATTTAGGTAGTGTAAAGGCCCGGCCACGACATTGGTCTAAGGCGACCAGCGGCGAGCGAATCCATGAATTGGAGTGGGATGCTGCGGCCACAATATTGGTCTAAGGCGACCGGCTTAGTGGAAAGCCATACGTGCGAGAGGGAGTACCATATCGGCATCCCGCTCCAACTCATGGATTCGCTCGCCGTTGGTCGCCTTAGACCAATGTCGTCGCGGCTTGAGTGCCGAGCGTCTGCGGCGCGTCTGCGGTGCGTCCTGCGTGCGGCGGTGCGTCGAGTGTTTAAGGGACTTGGACGACTTGCACTCAGACCATGCGCAAACGTTGGCATTTGTTTATCATGGCAGCCCCGCTACTCGCCCCGCTGACCGCTCCGCTGCTCTCCCCGCTGCTCGCTCCGCCGCACGCTACGCTGCCCGCTCCGCCGCATACCACGCTTGAGCATCCACTCAATTTGCACACGTACGTGGGAATTTATTTACAGGAATAAATTGATTACGATATAATTAGAATTAGATTTGGATAGAAGAAACAAGTTCATTCATTTGTGCCCGGCCGAGCGTGTCAGATTTTGTACTGAAGTTGTTACTTGCCTATGATTTTAAATATGTCTCAGGCCCTTGAGTATTCATATTTTTTTGTGTTGTTGCAATTAATATTACTTAAGGAGGCGTTATTAATGTTTTTGTTCACTTCAACTTACAAAATTTGACGCCCGAAAGCTGCAAGCTGCGATTAAAGACGGACAACTCAGTAGATTTGACACGCTAAGTAGATACGTTTGATTGATCTATGGTATATATGACATCTGTGATAATTAGTAATTATTATAAATATTGGATGTCATATACCAAAGAAAAAACGACCAAAATCACCAACGTCCGAGAAGGGAATCGAACCCATGTGCTCAGCTTTCGCGGCTGATGCCTGCACCGCTAGGCCACTCGGTCTTAACAACCACCAGTAAATTTTCTCCGGTACATGCAATCCCTTAAGAGGCTAGGTAGGCGCCTTTGACCATACTCTAAGGGCAAGCAATTACTTCAATAGTAATTATTAGTTAGGAAAGTAGTTAACAGATATTCTGGAAGGAGATTTAGGCTTTAAATATCTATAACTATATTTAAAATCAATTTAAAATAAATATTAAATTGAAAACTACCTTTCGATTATTGAGAAGTATCTACACTGATTAACTGCCAAGTCATCTTAATTCCATTTAACGAATAAGTAATCACTAATCAATTAAAAGAGTTTTGAGCAAATCATTGCTTCAACTTATCAGTGCCTAGATACTCGTAGAAGGTACACTCGTTGTCATTAACGAATTCGTTTTACTTTAGGAACTATAATTACTTCAATTTTTTATTAGGCGTATGGTGACAGCAGTAAGATTACATTTGTCACCACCCCAACTCTTCCCATAGGTGTCGTTAGAGTCGACTAAGGGATTGAAGTGTCACTGATTACGTATTCAGTTATTAAAGATTGATGACGGGCAGCAGCGTCATTATTAAGGTGCATTCAGACTAAACGAGCATTCGCTATTCTATCCCCCACTCTACGAAATTCGATCGTTACACAAAACGTGATTCATTGATTTCGTAGAGTGGGGAATAGAATAGCGAATGCTCGTTTGGTCTGAATGCACCTTAATAGATACATTACCGTGTGGTGACGGCAGTAAAAATACAATTGTCACCACCCCAACTCCTCCTGCGGGTGTCGTAAGAGTCGACTAAGGGATTGAAGTGTTACTGACCATTCTACAAGATTGATGATGGGCAGCAGCGTCATCATAGTGAACACATTACTGCCATCGCCAATCCGCTTGCCCAGCGTGGCGATTATGGGCATTTACCTCCTAATGCGTCTATACGCATAGTTAATAGGAGAGGCCTACGTCCAGCAGTGGACAAAAATAGGCTGATGATGATGGTGATGAGACACATTACTGCGATCGCCAACGCACTTACCCAGTAGGCTTATGATGGTACCTCGTCTAATCGTTTGTCGTTGTTGCCGTCACGTTCTAACTTTGCAAGTGCGAAAGTCACGCGCAGCATGAGAAATGGGTAAAACGGGACCATCACAAGCCACTAGCATAGCAAGTATGTGTATTACCTCCTAAAACGCCCATACGCATTAGTAACAGGAGATGCCTATGTTCAACAGTTGCCTGCCACAGGCTGATGATGTGATGATGTGTGTATTAGCCTTGTCTTTCGTTTCACGACATGATACTTACTCCTATCATATATAACAGGGACATATTTCACAGCCTCCGTAGCCTTGTTGGTAGTGACCCCGCTACAAAGCTGGAGGTTTCGGGTTCGAATTCCGGCGAAGGCATTATTTGTGTATTTATTTGTGAAACCTTCACTTGGGCGTGGGGGATATCCGGGAGGTAGTAATAGCTACAGTGTTATCACTACATTTATTATCTCACACAAACACTTTAGTTTACACGATCAAAGTCAGACACGAAGTACCCGTCCCGAGCAGGGTCACCGCCTTTTATACCCTCGAGTAGCAATCCCCGATTGGTTCTACCTGGCAGTTGCCTACCCACATTAATGACTTGCGGCAAGTAATACTCATAATGTAAGTGGAGGGTAGGCGAGTTGTTACATTTATCACAAATATTTCTTCGTTGGTTGTGGTTGTGAATGTATTTAAGTATCTATCTGTATCAATCTATTATATAAATCGTGGCTTGGTACCCACATCACCAGCCATAATTGAGCTTACCATAGGACTAGGTCGATTTGTGTACGATGTCCCAAGATATTTATTTATCATAATTTATTTTTTTAAGTTATTCCACCCATACTTCCTCGGCCACCGTAACTTTGTCAGCATATCCACCGTCTCTCCCAACTCTTCCGCTTGCTCTTTATCAGGATTGTGCTCCAGTTCATGTGCCTTCAAGGCTTTGAGCATCTTCAGGATACCACAAGGGAGATTTTGTCTCCCATCGTATTTAGTTATGCCGCTTGTGGTCTTGGACGATTTTGGGGCCTGTGTGGTCGTTATAGAGTTTGCCAATTCTGGAAATATTTGACGGCTCCCATTTGTTGTGGATAGGAATAGAAGGATAAATGTTACGTGGTTCCATACTAAGAGCATCTGAAAAGAATCATGAAGAAAAAAATATAAGTAAAGAGTATTGACCTTGCCCACTAAACGCGCCTTTGCTCAAATCGTATGCGTAGCTGTAGTTAAAAAAATGTAACCGTTATAATGGCGGGACCAGATTCTGAATCCGATCGATTCATATTGTAGTATATGAATATACAGGGTTACTTTTTCACCAGTATAAAAAATCAACATACGTAATAGTAGTCCAATTTACAGAATACTAGCATTTTTTGTTACTACCCCTTTAGAACAAAAAAACTAAAATACCGATGTTTGAACTTATCCGCAAACCTAATAAGAAAATTGGACGTATTACGCATTATCAATGTACATAACTAGCAAAACACACGAACTGGCAACTGTTTGTTTACAAAGTCATCGCACGTGGCATGGCTGCTTAGAAAAGCGGCGGTGATAATCAACTTATGATTATGACTTGGCAAAAAAATCTTACTTGATCCCAAATATTCCTTCATATTTGCACTAAGGACAGAAACTTTCTTCATTGAGGCGTAATTAAACACTTGAAATCAACTTTATGCACAATGATTGGAATAAAAAAACATACCTAATTAATGGAGTCCATTTCTCATACTAATTAATTAATTCACATACTTAAGCAAGTGTTCAAAATGTTGGCCGTGGTTATCTAAACACACTCTTGCCCGTTTTTGAATGTTTCCTTCGATATTTCCCAACACAAGTCAGTAGTTCTCACTTTTAAGTTCATCAAATGCACTTATTATTAGATTTTTTAAGTCTTTTAAATTTTGGGCCTACCCTCACCCCACAAAAACAGTCACACGGGGTCAAATCTGTTGACCTGGCTGGCCATAGCTATAACACTGGCATTTTCCAGGCGGGGCACACTTTCTTCAGCGTATAGCCGCTGGGCTGCCACTGTATTTTCCCCAATGAGAAAATAACTACGAACCATTTCGTACGAGCAATTTCCGACTGAAGGTAGTACGATGCGGCGCGCGTGCACATACCTACGTCAACCGTGAGACTGACCGTGACCTAGTCACCGAGATTGAGGTAACTGCTATGTTGCCAAATCGTGCGCAGGTCGCTCACCCCTTTCCGCCGCCCTCTGCGTCCCGCACCCCGTTGACGTCTTATCATTAGTAAGCCCATTATTTTGCATTTGCATGAAGGATAAATTAATAATAAATGAAAAAAAAAATGACAATTTTATTTGATAAATGTAATCTATTATCGATACCAAATATGTGGGAAAATTGATTGTACCGGTGAAAAAGTAACCCTGTATAGTACTATTTGGTACATTTTTCTTTTAGAATTCAGGACCTGGTTCCGCCATTATAACGTTATAACGGCGGGACCAGACTGATTGAATATAACTTTGAAATGTAAGAGGTACTATTTTTTTACAACAGGTACCAAATAGTACTCATTCAGTACTAAATAATGCAATATGAATCGATCGCATTCAGGATCTGGTCCCGCCATTATAACGGTTACAAAAAAAAAAACTTTAAGGGAGTTATAAAATGATAGGGTAAGATGAAATGGTTTTTTGAATGGGGGAACAAAATGCTACCAGCAGAAGCTCTGCCAGAAGGACGACGTTTTGTCTTTCCCCATTCTGAAAACCGTTTCAACTTATCCCAACTTACCATACTTAATACTTTCATTCAAGTATAGGTATCTAATTAAAGCATCTCTTTTTTACAAATTCAAATTTCAGCAAATTTCGTTTTTACACGTGTCTCGTACGACGTTTTTTTAGTGCAGATGGCCCTCCGAAGTTTTGGACCTGACGTAAAATGGCACACTTTTCGCACTAGAGCCTAAAAAAGTCACCATCTGTACTAAAAAAGAGTATTTTAATTTAAAAATTAAATATTTTGGGATAAAAACGACTAGTTTGGTTAGTTGCCGTAAACCTCTAATCCTCATATCAACGATCTCGCCCACTAAAAACGTAAATATTCGTAACTTACCTTTAAATATCGAGCAATAATATTAAACAAAACAACTTGAGCGTTTATGTACGAGATTGATTAGGGCGTAAACCTCGAATGTGATAAAATATCATCGAATATGTTTTGCCATGCTTGCTGTTATATTTGCCATGATAAATTATTTGTATTTGTATTTTGAATAAGTGAATTTGCCAATTGACTTCAAATCTGGTGAATAATAATGTTAGCTAACACCTTGTAGTTTGTTGTTGTATGGTGTACGATAACTGTTCTATTTCAATATGTGGCCCACATAAATAATAAGTACATTTATTTTTACGTAGGTGCAAGTTATAAAAACAACTACAGAGTTTGAGTAAAGTATAGGTAAGTACGAGCACAGATATAGGTAGTGCGTTACCGGCTTTTCACAGAAATATTGGAACTTTTTTTACATTTGTCAAGAAAATTTCAGGACCTATATTAAATAGTACATTACGATATAAGTGCGAAAAAAATGAAGTTCGAAACGAGTGGAGATAAATTAAAGAACGACCGAAGAGAGTGCTTTAAATCGACACGAGTTACGAATTTCGTTTTCGCACATGTATGGTACAACATTTTCTAATGGCCCGCTGAAGTTTTGAACCTGTCGTAAAATGAACCAGTTCTCGCACTAGCGCGTAAAAAAAGCGCCACCTGTACTGAAAAGGGAATTTTGTATAGCATAAAAAAATTAACTGATGTTCCAATTGTTCTCTACATTTCTCCTTAGATTTGTATTGAACATCACATTTTTTACACGAATTGGAAGTCGGTCCCATAGGAAAAGTTCATCAATATGATTTTAGAATTAACCCCCTAAAGTTTGGCCGCTGAATAAAAAACACTAGTTCTTGTTCTCGCATAATTAGTTAACGACTCGTCACAGGAGTCGTGGGACATAAGACCTATAATTGCATGAACAATGCGCCCGACGATCGAGAGATAGTTTACGACAAGCACCACTGGAGCATGGGATAATCGTCCTTACGCAATGTGTTCGTAATGCATAACATAACTTTGAAAGTGATACGATAACATCTTTGCTAATGAACGCCACTCACACTTGGTGAAATGGATGGGTTACGGTTGATACTTATAAATAATGTAATTTATGTTTTCTTTCTGAAAGTATTTATTGTTACCCGCCACTCCGCGGTAATATAGCCACCCTGTATATTCAAATCGGTCAGTATAGGAAAGTCTATAAATATAACTCAGGAACCATGTCATCGATTTTAATAATAAGAACAACTGCGTTGATAAACTTTGAAAAAAATCTGTACCCAGCTCGGGAATCGAACCCGGCTGCTTAGAAAATAAAACTCGCACAATTTCTACGTATAGATATCGATTGTGTAGGTGTTAAGGAGTAAATGTCTCTATGAAACATGATGTCTAAAATTAATGGAATTAATTGTTTTCACGTACTTAAATGTATTTCAGTAGGTAGGTGTTTATTGTGTAAGAATTAATAAAAAAGGGTTTTTTTTTCAAATTTGACAACGCAGTTTCTCTTAATATTAAAATCGATGACATGGTTCCTAAGAACAGATCTTCGTAAGTCTTATAGTTATAGACTTTCCTATACTGACCGATTTGAATGAACCACGGTGTATATCGTAAAATTTTCAAAGGTAGGTACCTACTTTGTTCCAAAAGGTGACCCTTTGCCTATGGATGTCAACCGAATTTGAAACATCTGGCAATTTTAAGTTTTACAATCTAGCATTGAAATATACGGGTCCGTATATCTACTGAAAGGGTTAAATTCCGTAATCATCATCATCATCATCATCATATCAGCCGAAAGACGTCCACTGCTGAACATAGGCCTCCCCCAAAGATTGCCACAATGACCGGTCCTGCGCCACCCGCATCCAGCGGACTCCTGCGACCTTCACCATTCCGTAATACAATTATGTATTTTCATACCTAAGATTTCCTTATTTTATCGAAGTTTTTTTATATACCTAATACTACAGAAAATAGATCTACGTCCATGTTTTCCAGCAGTCCTCCTAGTCTTCCTCTCCCTCACAAACTCTGTAAACTCTACTCAAGCGTGGCTCGCTAGCGTTAACATTGACGTTAGGATACTTACACAAGTTGCCAATCGCTAACGCTTAATAGCATATCGTTGTTTTCCCTCTCTGTCATTCTTTTGTACCTATTAGTGCGACAAAGACAGTTAGCTGTCTTTCGTTTACGATTGACGATTAGGTAGCGATTGGCAACTTGTCTAAGCAACCCGGTGTGAATATTGGCCGTCACGTCATTGTAGCATTCGTAGCCCAGACCTTAATGCTTTGATTGGACTTAAAATTACAGCAATATTGAGATGAATATGTTTCAAAATCTCATTAATTTGTGTCTCTAAAAGTTTCACTTTTAGCATCCGTAACCAATCTTTGAATCGACGTACACTCAATCAATTAGGACCCTAGGGCACCTAGAATCATGTAAAAATTAAAAGTAAGAGATCTCTTACAGTCTTTTTTATAACATCACCTTTGACATAAGTATGTAGTTCCCGAGAGGCCTAGGCTTTCAATCCAACTGTTTGAAATCCAAACGGAGTGGACATTTGCAATGAACGGTCTGATCTGTATTTAAGTATATTGGCTGTAAAAATAACCTAATAACCATTAAATGAAAAAAAAACTAATTTAAATTAGCTACAATAAGGTGTCTATCTATACTAAACATAAAAAAATAACAAGAGCGGGTCCAAAAAGGTATCAACGGAAAAAGGTAACAGTATGAGAAAACCCCATTTCCCATTAGCAATCTATCTAGGTCTAATTACATTTCATGAGTGCATTACAAAACTAAAGGGTTTTAAGGGGATCCATTGTTAAATTCAACATGACAATACAAGTAGGTAGATGTAGTACAGATGCAAGATCTGGTATTGTGATCAGTCGTGCGTACAGAAGTTATTTAACAAACATTTAGGCCGATTGCGGCCACAGATTACAGATACAAAAAGAAAAGATGCATGTGGTTGAGTTTTTCGCAATGATTTTGTTTACGGAACTAAGTGAAAACTGGAAGGAAATGAGTAGGTAAGTACCAGACCGACAGTACCGAGTTAAAAGAATTTGTTGTCTCTTAGTAAGTAGGCCGGTGTTGAAAGAAATATCCTTATTATAGTTCGGGAAATATTATTTGACCGACTGTTATTAGAAAAGTGTTAGACTGCTGAGTGTCTAGTAAGTGTTAACTCAAAACAAAGGGTCGTAAGTAAGATAACAGTCGGTCAAATAATATTTCCCGAACTATACCTATTTCTTCCACGATTACGAACTTTTGTGACTGGCGTCAATCCCGCGCTTTCCACTTACTACCTACTTACATACTTTTTACTTGCAAACTTGTTCACAATTTTTTATTTACCGTCCTTAATATAATGCCACTCACCTAAACTTCAGTTTGATCTGCGACACCTTGCTTAAAGAAATGGATTTACGTATTTTATTTTAATACAAACTTTCGTTACGAGTAGGTATGTATTTGATCAATTTGTTTGCCCTGAAATGTCCAACTATCACAAAAGTAGCAATATGTTACGTCACCCTCTTTTTCATCCTCGAGAGTAATCCGACTGCAATACGAATATTGCTGATGCAAAATAAAATAAAACATGTCATAATATTATTATTTTTTATTTATTTACAAAGGTACACAGGTTTATCATTAATATTGTCAATGTACTAAAACGTATTTTGGACAAGTTACATTCTGAATACTTAATAACTATGCATGAACAATGTTAGCTACTCAAAATATAACACTCTTAGCCCGTGACAGGACACCTGTAAATTCTACCGTAAGTTGTAGGGACGGATCTATATTAAAGAATAAGAGTTATCTCTATCAAATATCACTATCTCATTCCTTAATAATAACATCCGTTCAACTTACAGGTGTAATCCCAGCTTTGCACAAATGTTTGTTGTAAGGTTTATTTGTCTATGAATTATGATTTAAGTACTTAAATTATAGATCGAAAAACCATCATCAAATCTTTATAATTATAATTATTTGTTCTATACGTGTAAAATATTCGAGAAAAATGTATTAAACATTGGTGTCATTTTATTATGTTAATCAGTTATAGCAAACTTAATTCTTACGATGGTTTCAATGACCCTGGACTAGAGTATAACTTGTTATCTAATGGTATTACCGTATTATTTCCTAACTAAAGTTGAATTCCTATGGAATTTCGAATCCGTGAACATGAATCAAAAAATATGATCCAAAATGAAGTTTGCGTACCTATTTAATCAGATACCAGTGTGCCTACCATGAGCTGGCGCCGGGTTATTAACGCACACTTACTTTCTATCCATCCCGGTCATACCCGCGTATTGGAGCGAGCGAGCCGGATAGAAAATAAATGCGCGTTAATAACGCCGCGGCATGGTGCGGCTACATATACGTATACATAGAAAAGGTAGGTATTTATCGGAATCAACGCTAAAGCTTTAAGCCGCGGCCACGACATTGGTCTAAGGCGACCGGCTTAGCGGAAAACCATACGTGCGAGAGGGAGCACTCATATCGGCATCCCGCTCCAACTACGGATACGCTCGCCGCTGGTCGCCTTAGACCAATGTCGAGGCCCGGCCATTACTAGCAACCCTCGTTCAAGCGGGGAGTACTACTAACGAATTATCTACTAACTTACTTGTTAGCGGATAATTCAACGGTATATCTACATAGCCTGTCACTTTTTCCAGGCACTAAAATGCTCCCCAAAATTTCACTTCAAATTGTGAAAAGTAGGAGTCTATAGGTGGAATACTTTTATTTGATTCACTAAATTACCCACTTAATATGTCCTTCATTGGAACTCAAACATTCACATCCATGATTACTCTTTATCGGAACATCAGCAAGTTCTGAAGCAGCCTTATAGGTGAGGATTGACATAACGCCCGTCTCCTCGGACAAGGGTACCTCCTCACACACAAAGCAAAATGCCGATCACATTCGCACAGTCATGCAGCACATCCAATGACTTGATGACCTAGTGCTGGCTAATTTAGTTCTCCAACAGTAGTAACTTGACACCACTTTTCTTATGGATTTGGGTCAAACTTAAAATCATGTTACGAGTCTTTCCGGTGGACATTTTAAAAGTTAAGGGCTATGAGAGTTAATTTTCTTATTAAACCCTTATTGTCATTTATAGGCACTCCTTTCCTATTGAATTGTATGATAAAAATCCCGACTACACTCCTACCAGTTGCTTACTTTTGGCCACAGGAAAGAGGGGCTCTACAGTTCAGCTGAACACGCACTTTTTCTTTCCTGTGGTCGATAGTTAACAGCCTGTGGACAGATAGTAATGATTTTTATCATACAAAGCAATGGAAAAGGAGGACGTCTTAATGAAGATTAGGCTTTCATAAGAAAATCGAGCTTTATAGGCCTTAACTTTTAGATTGTCCACCGGAAAGACTCCGAACATGGGTTTACGTTTGACCCATTTGTCACTTTCCAATTGCTGAATTAAGTCCTATCTCTGAAAGGCTCGTGGTAGTACTTCCATTAGTATTTAATGGATTCCAGAACACTTCGTCCTCCACTGTATTATCTAGCAAATGGTTACTCTTTATCGGAACATCAGCAAGTTCTGTAGCAGCCTTATAGGTGAGGATCGACATAACGCCCGTCTCCTCGGGCAAGGGTATCTTCTCACACACATAGCGAACTGTCGACCACACTCGCACAGCCATGCAGCACATCCATTGACTTGATGACCTAGTGCTGGCTAATTTAGTTCTCCAATAGTAGTAACTTGACAACACTTTTCCTATGTATTTATCACTTTCCAATTGCTGAATTAAGTCCTATCTGTGACAGGCTCGTGGTAGTTAGTATTTTCATTAGTATTTAATGGATTCTAGAACAATATTGCTCTATATTATCTAGCAAATGATTACTCTTTATCGGAACATCAGCAAGTTCTGAAGCAGCCTTATAGGTGAGAATCGACATAACGCCCGTCTCCTTGGACAAGGGTACCTCCTCACACACATAGCAAATTGCCGAGCACACTCGCACAGCCATGCAGCACATCCATTGACTTGATGACCTAGTGCTGGCTAATTTAGTTCTCCAACAGTAGTAACTGGACACCACATTTCCCATGAATTTATCACTTTCCAATTACTGAATTAAGTCCTATCTTTGAAAGGCTCGTGGTAGTACTTCCATTAGTATTTAATGGATTCCAGAACACTTCATCCTCCTATTATCTAGCAAATGATTACTCTTTATCGGAACATTAGCAAGTTCTGAAGCAGCCTTATAGGTGAGGATCGACATAACGCCCGTCTCCTCGGACACGGGTACCTCCTCACACACATAGCGAACTGTCGATCACATTCGCACAACCGTGCAGCACATCCATTGACAACCTGATGCTGGCTGCTGTAGTTCTCCAGGGCACAGAGCGGCTCCCCGTGGTAGCACTTCCAGTAGTAGGGCTGGAAGTAGACAGTGTAGAATGGGCAATAGATGTTCTCGTAGCAGCGGTCGTGCATTCTGCAGCAGCTGGGGACAAAAATAATTTGAGAGATAAAGGAACTGAAGACAGAACTAGACGGATTTTTGTTGAATGTGTTCTTGCAAGTGTTAATTCGGGATTAACAAAT
This sequence comes from Thaumatotibia leucotreta, assembly GCA_025490895.1. Classification (NCBI taxonomy): domain Eukaryota; kingdom Metazoa; phylum Arthropoda; class Insecta; order Lepidoptera; family Tortricidae; genus Thaumatotibia; species Thaumatotibia leucotreta. The sequence continues at coordinate 49,033 of JALPQI010002969.1, forward strand.
TGAGTAGATTTCGCACCGATTATAATTTGCAATGCGTTACAGTACATCTAGTAAGACTTACAGCCTGCAGCTCTTCACACACGAGAATATAATACTATACACTAGGAATAAATTGTAATAATATAAACTAGGAATTTACGCGTAAATACCATGGATACCATGGATGGAATAGAAGCCCCTGACTGCAGGATACCACTATTCCAATCACCCCCATGCATGGCAGCGGTTCACAGCTACTCATCAATAGTTATCATCATCATGTTGTAGATGCAGATTCTTTGGATGACGGTGAGTTTATCACGTGGGGTAAGCTGCATAGGCAGTTGGGTAAGTGTACGCAATCGCAATCACATATATTTTTGACAGAAATGAATGGAATTGACAACTCTTACCCGCTACGTGTAGATACGTTTACCCCACGGGCCTCTACTAGTATTATAAGTACAATATAAGAAAGTTACTTGTCAATCCCATCAGTAGGCCTCCCCGAACCTAGGAATCCACAATAGCACCCGTATCCCTTGTAAGACAGCGGGTCGCAGCCCGTCGCACAGGACATCATATTATACAGATGCACCACTCCTCGCTTCCCGCGATTCTCGGCTTTGTTCACGAATGGCGGAGGGTCGATATTCCTGTGAAGGAAAAGAGTAGATCAGTAGGCTTAACACATGGTCGGTTAGTGGTACAGTATATCGCCGTGAGACAGACGATATCAGTCCCTCTTTGATTAGGGTTCCGTAGCCAAAAGGGCTGGGCTGGGGCTCTCCAAAGTTGTAACTGAGGGGTAGAAAGATCCTTGAAAATAATGTAAAGGATCCAAAACACATTTTTATTAAAGCGAACCGTGTTTGAGATATCAGCTCTCAAAAAGTGTACCCCCCTTCTATTTTTTAAACTACGCGGTATAAAATTAAAAAAAATAGGTTATGCATAATTAATAAACTCTTTCAACGATTTTTGGTTCGATTACAATTTTCTCTTGCAGTTTTTGATATGCTTAGGTTGATTTAACTGTAATTTTGAGTTATTATGTGCTTACATTGGAGACGCTGGCTGAAAATATTTGTTGCTACGGAACTCTTCGTGCGCGAGCGGTTTTTTTATATTTTATCTTAACACATAGACAAGATTTATGATATTTTTAATAAATATTAGTGAAATAAAAAAGTATGATTATTATGAAAATGTGGCTTCGATTTGGATATAGTTTGCATTCTGTTTGTCTGATACTATTAAAAAATATCATCATCATCATCTCCGCTGAAAGACGTACACTGTTGGCCATATGATAGGCTTCCTCCTTTTAAAAGGACTAGTAGGTAAGTAGTTGATCTTACATTTTATACATAGAATCTTTGAACACGTTGCTAGTGCATGTATGACACAGCGTTGCACTGCATAAGACCTTATACGCGAAGAATCTTGTTGTGTTGTAGCGGAAATGTTCATGCAAAAAATGCATGGAGCTACATATTTTAAGTTTGACTCTAACGTGACTCAGTTTACATAACTACATTCTTATAATTATGTTAAATCGCGCTATGTTGATGTGGGAAATTTCAAAACTCAGCATTGTAAAATTATCAGATTTTAGTCCGTGGGCTAGTCGGCCTGAAATTAGAAAACGGTATAATTTGGGGGTACCAAGTGTCCTTTTTACAGTAGTTATACATATTCATAAGGATGTTAAAAAAGTATGATAGACATCTGAAAGTGGTAGCTAATAGGCATACGGGGTATTTCAAGATTTCCGTTGTATGACAGGTATGGTTAAAATTAGGAGGTACAAATTTTCCTTTTCACGGCTGTTAGGTAAGCTTATAAAAACGTCAAAAATGCAAGATTGCTATTTATAAGTGCTACCTAACAAAAATGGGGGCCAATCAAAGATGGTGGATCTCAAGTTTTACAAAATCAAGTATATCTCGAGAACTATTAAATATATCTAATTACTCTCTTGAACAAAATTAAAGGCATATCTGTAAGCTTCATATTTTGCGTATACACCATATTGCTAAAACCAACCAATAATTAATTATGACCAAATTTATGAAAATTTCGTGATTTTGATTTTATTTGTGTCGTGTTTTTACATAGTAGTCATGACGCTAGAAAAATTAAATATTTTTTTAAAGATAGTGTATTTAATAAGCTTTAATTTGATGTATATAACTTGTTGGCGGTATTAAAAAAAAGACCCATAAAAAATATTTAAATGAATTGTAGTCATAATCCACCGTATACTTAGTGATTTAAGAGGCGATGGAAGTGCCACTCGTAAATATTTTTCAATCTTGGTTATTTGAAATAAGCACTATTATTTACGAGTGGCACTTCCATCGCCTCTTAAATCACTAAGTATACGGTGGATTATGACTACAATTCATTTAAATATTTTTTATGGGTCTTTTTTTAATACCGCCAACAAGTTATATACATCAAATTAAAGCTTATTAAATACACTATCTTCAAAAAAATATTTAATCTTTCTAGCGTCATGACTACTATGTAAAAACACGACACAAAAAAAAAACAAAATCACGAAATTTTCATAAATTTGGTCATAATTAATTATTGGTTGGTTTTAGCAATATGGTGTATATGCAAAATATGAAGCTTACAGATATGCCTTTAATTTTGTTCAAGAGAGTAATTAGATATATTTAATAGTTCTCGAGATATACTTGATTTAGTAAAACTTGAGATCCACCATCTTTGATTGGCCCCCATTTTTAAACGGTTTTTATTAACTTCACCGCGTATCAACTGTCGTCGATGCTTCAAATCTTGTGATCGATTTTTCGACCACTTCTACTGCACCGAAATCAATAAAATTTGGAACTATTATCAAGTCCCCATGACAATGCAATATTATAATATTTGTATCCTTGTATCCTCAAAGCCTGATGCTGCAGACGTACTGCTTACCTTAACCGAGAGTGTTAGACACGTGAAAATGAAAGAATAGCATGTTTGGCGTAATCAAATACTAACAGCCTGATCTTGACTTCCAACTCCTCACTCCTGGTGCTGCAGTACTGCCTACAATAACCGCAAGGTTTATATTTTATCGATATCTTGATTTTAAAGAAGTTCTTTAGATATTAAGTAGAAACATGCGAATTTAATACTAATATCCAACTCCTCAAATCTGATAACCCAGTGTTACTGCCTGCCACAACCGCTAGGTTTAGCGATATGTAGATTTTGCAGTACTGCATTAGATATTTGGTAGAAACTAACGGATTTAATTACCATAATCATCATCATCATATCAGCTAAAAGACGTTCACTGGTGAATATAGGCCCCCCCCCCCGAAGATTGCCACAAGGACCGGCCCTGTGCAACCCGCATCCAGCGACCTTCACCAGGTCATGAGTCCACCTTGTGGGGGGCCTACCCACGCTGCGCCTTCCGGTACGTGACCGCCACTCGAGAACCTTACCGCCCCAACGGCCATCGGTTCCACGCAATCCACGCGCGACGACCCCCGCCCACTTCAGTTTAGCGATTCGAGCTATATCGATTACTTTGGTTCTGCTGCGGATGGTCTCATTTGTAATCCGATCTCGCAGAGAGACTCTTAGCATAGGCCTTTCCATTGCCCTTTGGGTGTCTTTGAGCCTTCTTATGAGGCCCATTGTAAGCGACCACGGTTTAGTACCGTATGTCATTGCTGCGGCCCTCCGGCTGATAGACTCATAGGGTGACAGTGTGAGTGATTCGCGTAGGGCGAGCCGTCGCGCCTGCGTCCCTCCGGCTGATAGACTGACAGCGTGAGTGGATCGCGTAGGGCGAGCCGTCGCGCCTGTGGCCCTCCAGCTAATAGAATGACAGCGTGAGTAGTTCACGTAGGGCGAGCCGTCGGGCCTGCGGCCCTCCAGCTGATAGAGTGACAGCGTGAGATTCGCGTAGGGTGAGCTGTCGGGCCTACGGCCCTCCAGATGATAGAGTGACAGCGTGAGTGGTTCACGTAGGGCGGGTCGTAGGGCCTGCGGCCCTCGAGCTGATAGAGTGACAGCGTGAGTGGTTCGCGTAGGGCGAGCCGTCGGGCCTGCGGCCCTCCAGCTGATAGAGTGACAGCGTGAGTGGTTCACGTAGGGCGAGCCGTCGGGCCTGCGGCCCTCCAGCTGATAGAGTGACAGCGTGAGTGAATCGCGTAGGGCGAGCTGTCGGGCCTGCGGCCCTCCGGCTGATAGACTGACAGAGTAAGTGGATCGCGTAGGGCGAGCCGTCGCGCCTGTGGCCCTCTAGCTAATAGAATGACAGCGTGAGTGGTTCACGTAGGGCGAGCCGTCGGGCCTGCGGCCCTCCAGCTGATAGAGTGACAGCGTGAGTGATTCGCGTAGGGTGAGCCGTCGGGCCTACGGCCCTCCAGCTGATAGTTACAGCGTGAGTGGTCCGCGTAGGGCGAGCCGTCGGGCCTGCGGCCCTCTAGCTGATAGAGTGATAGCGGCGTGAGTGATTCACGTAGGGTGAGCCGTCGGGCCTGCGGCCCTCCAGCTGATAGAGTGACAGCGTGAGAGGTTCGCGTAGGGCGAGCCGTCGGGCCTGCGGCCCTCCAGCTGATAGAGTGACAGCGTGAGTGGTTCACGTAGGGCGAGCCGTCGGGCCTGCGGCCCTCCAGCTGATAGAGTGACAGCGTGAGTGAATCGCGTAGGGCGAGCTGTCGGGCCTGCGGCCCTCCGGCTGATAGACTGACAGAGTGAGTGGATCGCGTAGGGCGAGCCGTCGCGCCTGTGGCCCTCTAGCTAATAGAATGACAGCGTGAGTGGTTCACGTAGAGCGAGCCGTCGGGCCTGCGGCCCTCCAGCTGATAGAGTGACAGCGTGAGTGATTCGCGTAGGGTGAGCCGTCGGGCCTACGGCCCTCCAGCTGATAGAGTGACAGCGTGAGTGGTCCGCGTAGGGCGAGCCGTCGGGCCTGGGGCCCTCCAGCTGATAGAGTGACAGCGTGAGTGGTTCACGTAGGGCGAGCCGTCGGGCCTGCGGCCCTCCAGCTGATAGAGTGACAGCGTGAGTGAATCGCGTAGGGCGAGCCGTCGGGCCTGCGGCCCTCTAGCTGATAGAGTGATAGCGGCGTGAGTGATTCACGTAGGGTGAGCCGTCGGGCCTGCGGCCCTCCAGCTGATAGAGTGACAGCGTGAGAGGTTCGCGTAGGGCGAGCCGTCGGGCCTGCGGCCCTCCAGCTGATAGAGTGACAGCGGCGTGTGTGGTTCACGTAGGGCGAGCCGTCGGGCCTGCGGCCCTCTAGCTGATAGAGTGACAGCGGCGTGAGTGGTTCACGTAGGGCGAGCCGTCGGGCCTGCGGCCCTCCAGCTGATAAAGTGACAGCGTGAGTGGTTCGCGTAGGGTGAGCCGTCGGGCCTGCGGCCCTCCAGCTGATAGAGTGACAGCGTGAGTGGTTCGCGTAGGGCGAGCCGTCGGGCCTGTGGCCCTCCAGCTGATAGAGTGACAGTGTGAGTGGTTCGCGTAGGGCGAGCCGTCGGGCCTGCGGCCCTCCAGCTGATAGAGCGACAGCGTGAGTGGTTCACGTAGGGCGAGCCGTCGGGCCTGCGGCCCTCCAGCTGATAAAGTGACAGCGTGAGTGGTTCGCGTAGGGTGAGCCGTCGGGCCTGCGGCCCTCCAGCTGATAGAGTGACAGCGTTAGTGGTTCACGTAGGGCGAGCAGTCGGGCCTGCGGTCCTCCAGCTGATAGAGTGACAGCGTGAGTGGTTCGCGTAGGGCGAGCCGTCGGGCCTGCGGCCCTCCAGCTGATAGAGTGACAGCGTGAGTGGTTCACGTAGGGCGAGCCGTCGGGCCTGCGGCCCTCCAGCTGATAGAGTGACAGCGTGAGTGAATCGCGTAGGGCGAGCTGTCGGGCCTGCGGCCCTCCGGCTGATAGACTGACAGAGTAAGTGGATCGCGTAGGGCGAGCCGTCGCGCCTGTGGCCCTCTAGCTAATAGAATGACAGCGTGAGTGGTTCACGTAGGGCGAGCCGTCGGGCCTGCGGCCCTCCAGCTGATAGAGTGACAGCGTGAGTGATTCGCGTAGGGTGAGCCGTCGGGCCTACGGCCCTCCAGCTGATAGTTACAGCGTGAGTGGTCCGCGTAGGGCGAGCCGTCGGGCCTGCGGCCCTCTAGCTGATAGAGTGATAGCGGCGTGAGTGATTCACGTAGGGTGAGCCGTCGGGCCTGCGGCCCTCCAGCTGATAGAGTGACAGCGTGAGAGGTTCGCGTAGGGCGAGCCGTCGGGCCTGCGGCCCTCCAGCTGATAGAGTGACAGTGTAAGTGGTTTGCGTAGGGCGAGCCGTCGGGCCTACGGCCCTCCAGCTGATAGAGCGACAGCGTGAGTGGTTCACGTAGGGCGAGCCGTCGGGCCTGCGGACCTCCAGCTGATAGAGTGACAGCGTTAGTGGTTCGCGTAGGGTGAGCAGTCGGGCCTGCGGCCCTCCAGCTGATAGAGTGACAGCGTGAGTGGTTCGCGTAGGGCGAGCCGTCGGGCCTGCGGCCCTCCAGCTGATAGAGTGACAGCGTCAGTGAATCGCGTAGAGCCAGCTGTCGGGCCTGCGGCCCTCCGGTTGATAGGCTGGCAGTGCAGGTGGTTTGCGTAGGACGTGCACTCGGAACTGCGGTCCTCCAGTTGATATACAGAGAGTGTGAGTCTCTCGGATTCACGTAGTGCGTGCCATAGTGCCGTCGGGCCTATGGCCCTCCGGTTGATAGATTGCATGGATTGACCCTTTAGGCCCTCGGTTCGCGTCGGACTTTCCGTCAGACCTGCGGTCCTCCGGTTAGTCGACTCAGAGAATGAGTTTATAGTCTCTAAATTCGACTTGTATAAAAATTTTAACTTGAAATTCTCAATGAACCAAATTGATTGATATATTCCTTATTGTCAGATCTCTGTTATCTAAGTTACTTATTGCATGAATAACACGTCCATTTGAGATACTTCGGGCATTCAACCTTACATTAACCACGCCGAGCCTTTGGTTTTTATTTGTCAATCGAGATATTAAATTTAAAAAAATGGTGTCGGATTTCTAAAAATATCTATTCAGCAGGGATTCGCCTCCCGTTACACATAAAAAAATGTCCATTACGTTTACATATGTGTCGTGATTCGTGATGAAAGCGCGAGAGTATAAACGCTACTTAGCATGCATAATTGTATTACTTACATATTACAAATAACATCGGTATAGTATCGGAAATTAACTTAACAATTCCACTAAAAACTTGAAAATAAAATAAGTAAAAAAAGTTTTAAGTTAAACGGTTTTTATTGCACCAAAAACTAGAAAATAAAAATTTGTTATAACTAACCGTAGATGCAACTTTCTGTAGATTACTCACGTGAAACTATTATCACTGTAGTTTTCCCAAGTCGGATGCTGAAAGCCACGTTTAGCCTCTATGTCAGTGGATTAAGCGTTACCTAATCGGAAACTTTTACTAAACTAAAATAAAAACGTGGGGCGTTATTATGAAGAAAGAAACATACAAGTTCAAAATATGTAATTGCAGCTTTAATTTTGCAATTAATCATCCATCTGTTCCATCACTTCCACAGAGGTAAATAGCTTTTATCAAGGCCAGAACAAAACTTATTACACTATTTGCTGTCTTGATTTATATGTGTGTTCTTAAATAACTATAGCGACTTAATCACAATTGCGTACGCCCCACGTTTTTATTTCAGTTTGGTAAAAGTTTCCGATTAGGTAACGCTTAATCCACTGACATAGAGGCTAAACGTGGCTTTCAGCATCCGACTTGGGAAAACTACAGTGATAATAGTTTCACGTGAGTAATCTACAGAAAGTTGCATCTACGGTTAGTTATAACAAATTTTTATTTTCTAGTTTTTGGTGCAATAAAAACCGTTTAACTTAAAACTTTTTTTACTTATTTTATTGTTAGGTAGCACTTATAAATGGCAATCTTGCATTTTTGACGTTTTTATAAGCTTACCTAACAGCCGTGAAAAGGAAAATTTGTACCTCCTAATTTTAACCATACCTGTCATACAACGGAAATCTTGAAACAGCCCGTATGCCTATTAGCTACTACTTTGAGATGTCTATCATACTTTTTTAACATCCTTATGAATATGTCTAACTACTGTAAAAAGGACACTTGGTACCCCCAAATTATACCGTTTTCTAATTTCAGACCGTCTAGCCCACGGACTATTTCCTATTAAATAACAAGTTATAAGAGAAGACACCATTCATAAATTCCATATAATTATCATCTAGTTCACTGTTTTTGTATTTTATTTTATTCTGTACGTAATGTTTGTTTGAATAATACACTTCGAGCGATGTCGCAGCTAGTCCATAACCTCCTTTGAACGACAAAATGGGACCTACAACTAAACCTACCTACAACTAAAAAGGCTTAACTGATCTTACCTTAGCTTAGGATTTTTGCTGGTGGTCCGCCCAGGTAGCTACCACCGTCTTACCCGTTAACCTGCCGCTAAATAGCAGTGTTTGCACTGCTGTGTTTCGGTTTGGGGGTAATATAGCCGGTGTAATTACTGGCATAGATAGAGGCAATCCATCTAAGTCCTCAGGGTAGGCAGCGCATAGGCGATTTTTTGATCGCTATGTCCATGGGCCTCAGTTTCTGCTTTCCAACAGGTGGGCTGAGAGCTCAGTTGTTTACCTTCGACACATAAAAAAACTGTAGTCTCATATTTATTTATTTATGTACCTATACATACCTCACCCCCTTTAAATAATCCGCCTCAGGGATCGAACTTCTAAACGGATCTCTCGCAAACCCAACCAGCAACTGCACCTTACTTTCGTATTCGATCTCATACTCTAATTCATTGTCTTTGGCATCGTATTCTGTATAACTAGTGTGGTTTGGTAATGTAAATGGCCGCGGCCGGTGCTGCACTTGGGCGTAATGTCTGTTGTTGTAGATTGAGTCGTACGTGAGCTGTTGGCTCCAGTCTGGAAAGAAATAAGAAAAATATTTTAGGGTAACTCATCGGGGTTACTTTTTTATGTTGTAGTATAGGCACAAAATACATAAATAAGAGCAGAAGTGTCACATAGGCTAAATCCATTGTTGCATATCGTATTCCGTTGCTGGAAATGGGTACTGATAATTAATAAGAATTCAAATAAAATGTAATTGATCTAGTTTACCACGGAACTCTTAAATGAAAATTGGGGTTGATGATTGATTAAGATTTTAATTTGTGGACTATAGTTGTATTCCTAGGTTATTTTAAATATCATTACAATTCATGAAATAGTTTTACAATAATTTTATTAATTTACCCATATATGAAATAAAACTATGAAAACGGATAAACTCGCGTATATTAACTAATTTTAATCCTCGCGGTAACCGAAGAAAATATTATTTACCCATATATGTTACTACTTCACATAAATTGAAAATCAAATATCCACAAACAATTATACATTTATGGGACATATTGCCATCATTTACTCTGGCACTGGCCGTGTGGTGACGGTAGTAAGAACACATTTGTCACAACCCCAACTCTTCCCACGGGTGTCGTAAGAGCCGTCTAGAGGATTGGAGTGTCTCTACCATTCTTGATAGAAGATTGATGATGTGCATCAGCGTCATAATAGTGGACACATTACTACGATCGCCAAGCCGCTTGCCCAGCGTGAAGGTTATTGGCATTTACCTAATACGTCTTTACGCGTAAAATGGGAGAGGCCTACGTCCAGAGGTCTGAGAGAGCCTGAGGCGTGGACAGATTGATAGATAGACACATTAAAGACACGGTTCCAGAGTTAATTTCGACTAATTTTATTACATGAACATTGAAACCATGGGACCGGATCGGATTAGCCATCTCTCCCATGCATTTTCATACTTCGTTGGCCCTCCATTCAAACGCGTAACCTATTATACAACTAAGTAGCATTGTGCATTGAAATGACCTGTGAATTTAAACGACAGCATCTCTATGGATCTAACATAGACTTATGACCTTTTAAAGCGGTAATACTGCCCAGGAGTAAAATGTTGGTAATGAGCGGAAAAACAGATGGACTTAGGCTCTTTTGGTTTGGTAAAATAGTTGAATGCGTTTGTATTGTTTTGATGATCTAGTGCGTGAAAAGTGTGATTTTTCAATGGTTTAGTAGGTGAATTTTATATGGGAACTGATGTAATATGAGATTAACATTATACGGGAGATTATTGTTTTACGTGCTTTACTATTTAAAAAAAAATGTAAGTACATCTGTTGCAGAATTTCCTGTGATTTATATACAGATATTGAAAGCAACACTCTTAACTGTACATCGGTGAACCTTCTTACAAGAGGCGTAGGTACAGGTATCTTGTATGTCCACCTCATCATCATCATCATCATCAGCCTATGATAGTCCACTGCTGGACGTAGGTCTCTCCAATTAACTATGCGTATAGACGCATTAGGAGGTAAATGCCCATAATCGCCACGCTGGGCAAGCGGGTTGGCGATCGCAGTAATGTGTCCACTATGATGACGCTGCTGCCCATCAATCTTTTATAAAATAATGGTCAGTGACACTTCAATCCTTTAGTCGACTTTTACGACACCCGCAGGAGGAGTTGGGGTTATGACAAATGTATTCTTACTGCCGTCACCACACGGCCACCTATGGACAGCTAACAGTGTGGTCGATGGTACTTACCTTTATTACTCACATTACCTACGTGCCTCAAAACCGAATTTAAAGTAAACAAAGAGTATAATTATAGTAGTTGCGCAGTTGGGGTCAGCTTTGAATTGTTTATACCTCGATAGAATATCGATAAGATTATAAGACCTTTATATAGATATCTTGTTAATTGGATGATATTAGAAAAATAAGGTAGGTCATCTTGAGTCTCATCATCACTAATTAATGAATTAGGAGATATGCACGCGAAGGTTACGAGGAAACGAATTATGAAATAGGAAATGTTGATAAATATAATTATTTACCTATTATAACATGGAACGAAAATGAAGCTGTAATGATTGTCCACAGATGAGATGCGAAGATTTCTCCTATGACCCAAATAAAGACTAGAATTGCGCATTTAAGGCCAAGCCACGCCGGAAGCGTGTGCAGCACGTTCGCGTGTGCGTCCCGTGTGCGTTGTAGTGTATGTAAATGTCATATTAGATGACACACCGCTTGCGTGGCGAACACGTGCGCGTGACTTGCAAGCGGTATTATGCTCTATGCTATTTCCTCCTGTTCGTTGCCGCCGCGATTTGGGGTCTACTTTTCACTTACGATCAGGTGGAGTGGAGCCACTTTGTTGTGCCAACATAAAAAAAAAACGCTCACGCCACGTATAGTTTGTGAAATATAAATTGATAACTTTCTACCTATATTATAGTAAAAATAAACATTCAATTTATATTTCTCGAACTATACACGTTCTACACACGCATCGGTGTGGGTTGGTCTTTCAAATACTAGATACAATAATACAGGGGCGTAGTTAAACAAGAATTTAATCACCCCAATTATCACATCATTAATATTGCCGTGACGGCAGACAATAACGAACTAAACGCAAATACACTTAGATAAATCATTACACCGTTTAATGTTGGCAAACAATTATTTCAGTGTATTCTCATCTATTTAGTGCCATTATAAATTCACGGGCTGCGATTATAGGGGAATTAATCAACTAATTTCGTTGGCAAAACGTTGGCGTTGAAACTATTCAAAATTATTGCACGTTCATTTTACGTTATACAGGATATACATGTAATACTGGGGAGATCATAGAATATAACAAGTGAAGTCAAAATGATTTTTTATTCATAATGGGCCCAGCGACAAGCACTTTTGAATCGTTAAACTAATAAATAGCAAATAAAAAATTCTAGTTCTAACATCACTGACTTCTGGTTCTAACTCAGCGGGATTTATCTTTTCAGATAATAATGCATCTTAAGGTGCATTTAGACCTAACGAGCAGTCGCTCCTTCTATCCCCCACTCTACGAAATTCGTTCGTTAAACAAAACATGATTCATCGAAATTCGTTATTTCGTAGAGCGGGTTTGGTCTAAATCCACTTTTACAGTTAACATGCAGTAAAAAAGTAAACATTAAATTGATGTAGGTATATCCACTACCTAGATACCTAGGTAGTAGATATACATATTTAAAAAATGAATATCGCAACAATGGTACCTCTACATAGTCGTTGGGTTCATCTACTTACTTACATTTTTGATTATTCAGGTAATAAATTGTAGGAAGGATAAATAGCATTAAGTCCGCCTTTTGTGTAATAAAGATTAAATAAATAAATAATATATAGGTTAAATAAATCAAAAAATGTAGACGTGCATCTCTCTCTCTCGAAAACTACTCATGCGTTTTACAAATAAAACTCAAACGTCGGTTAAAGTACTTACTTTTAGGATCACGTACCAAAAAGTTACAAATGGTGTCCAGATTTCTTATGACAGTTATGTTTTCGATAAAAGAATTTTCTAGACAGTCATCAAAAACGATCAGCGAAATAACTGCAATAATTGCAGGCACTTAAAAACGTTACACTCTATTGTTATACCTCTAAAGCGTGGCGTGAGACATTAAACGATGATTTGACGTATTTTGCAACAAAATTGTATTTATCTTTAATGTCATTTAAGGATTTGAGGTTAAGGACATATGGTTCCTACTGTTCCTAGTCTTGCATTGTGTAATAAGCAGATATCGTACATTTTAAAGCATCTTTGGTGCAGCGTTGTTGCATTATTGTTATTATAAAGGTATCTAATTAGGGTGAAGACACATTAATCAGCATGCGTACGCATTTTGTCTATAGAAAATGTCAGTTTAGTATGAGACCGCCTCCAGCTTTCCGCACGCGTACGCATGCTTATACGTTTCATACTAATCGATCAATTTCATTAGACAAAATGCGTAGGTACGCAGGCTGATAAATGTGTCTTCACCCTTAGGGATTATAATATTAAATGAACCTTAATCAATCATCTCCCTAAAATATAAGTAGGTACGTATAGTAATAAATAGTTGCTAATATGAAATAAAATAATTTCACAGATATCCAACATTTTGTCAACTATATCGGTCAGTCTCCGTAGCCTAGTTGGTTGCTTACGAAGCTGGAGTTTCTGGGTTCGAATCGCGGCGAGGGCATTATTTGTGTATTTATTTATCACAACTGTTTGTTCCTTGGTCGTGGCTGGTCTATGTATTTAAAGCCACTGAAAAAGTTAGAACGTTCAGGCTACAAAGAAACGTAGCGTTAACCGCGCCCCTAGCACAACTTGTGCATGGCAGCAATTCGTGGAGTGTAGCGCCAGAAAATGGGATACCATGAGATTTTATAACTTTTTGATAATCATAACAATTGGAATGTATTTGGTGGGACAATATACCTAATATCAAGATTGATGTTTATTTTCTAGAGTGTTTTATCTGACTTTAAGGATGATTTAAGGATTCGACCATTTTTCCATTACATCTTTAAGAGTCCGGTATACGTACATTAAAAGTGAAAATCATCATCATCATCATCATCATCATCATCAGCCTATGATAGTCCACTGCTGGACGTAGGCTTCTCCTATTAACTATGCGTATAGACGCATTTGGAGGTAAAGGGTAAATGCCTATAATCGCCACGCTGGGCAAGCGGATTGGCGATCGCAGTAATGTGTCCACTATGATGGCTGCTGCCCATCATCAATCTTTTATGAAATAATGAACAGCGATACTTCAGTCCCTTAGTCGACTCTTACGACACCCGCAGGAGGAGTTGGGGTGGTGACAAATGTATTCTTACTGCCGTCACCACACGGCAAAAAGTGAAAATCGTTAATAATGAATTAACGCATATACATTGCAATAATTAAGATAATAATTATGAGCTATTGGTGTTACAAAAAAATGTTAATAAATCCACAAAATTTGCTATTTCATGACATATTGCGTTACTGATGTAATTTTATTATTAGCAAACATACAATCCGGGTCATTGACCCGAAGCGACCTTGAGTAACCTTTGTTTGGGTTTTGGATTGCTGCGTGCGAAAATCGCGTACTGGTGCAACGCACGCGCAGTGAGCGGCACAAATAAAATATGTGTGCAGTATTTTAAGTGATTGAAAATAAATGGACGTGACCAAAATCGAAGATGGACAAAGCCAATTGCTCAGGAAGTCTGAAGAATTATACAATGTATACCTAATATCTCAATTAAATTCTGTTTAAATTAATGCTTAAAATACAATTTATAAAACTAAAACTAACAAAAAATTTATTAAAATCAACTAAGGTTTTTAAATGTTGAGTCAATGTCTCTGAAATTTATATCAAATATCAACAAACTCTTTTGAATGGTCTAAGTATTAAAACTACTTCCGGTTCTAACCCTACACCGCTGACCCGAGAAGAACCGATAACTTGTTTTTGTTGCGGGACTTGTTTTTTCAAACAATCATGGTATGTACATCTTACAACTAACATGCATTAAAAAAAAAACTAAAACATAAAATTGATTTTAAATAAATTGAAATATAATATTAACAATCTAGAAGGAAGTAATAGTATGTATATGAGCGTTTTAGTACAGTTTTACACCTCTCAATATGTCGCTTATTATAACGATGGAATTGGCTTGTACCTTCATACGAACAATATTTACTAATCACTCATATATTTCTACGTAATATACTTAATATTTGAATAACATGTCACACCAGCAATTATTGTGCCGTACATTTATAATTCTTACATTCGTAAAGAACGTAACGCTCTTGTGGTGACGGCAGTAAGAATACATTTGTCACCACTCCAATTTTTCCCGCGGGTGTCGTAACGGTCGACTAAAAATCAAAATCAAAATCTAAAAATTATTTTGCCTGTATCTTACCTTACAAGTATCATGCAAAATTTTATAAGTATCTTCAGAAATTAATATTATTCCACTTACATAAGGGATCGAACCAACCAAGCGACCAAGTGAACTAACCATTCTTTGATAGAAGATTGATAATGGGCAGCACCTAGGGGACACATTACTGTGAACGCCGATCCGCTTGTCCAGCATGGCGATTATGGGCATTTGCCTCCTAAAGCGTAAATACTTGCTAATAGGAAAGGTCTACGTCCATCAATATTTATCGACTACGTTAAGTAAAATCGGTAATTGAAGTTATAATACTGGCAATATTTTACTTATCCAGTGAAGGTTGCGCAAGAGTCGGCGCTCGGCTTCGATTTGGCGATCTCACATAATGTCAAGGTGACGTGCTGGTCTTTCGATCGCGATTTTGATGAGTCTTAATTGAGTTAATGCGTGCTTTTCTCAGAACCCAGATACATTGTATGCATACGTATTTAGTGTGGTAATTTAAGCTGGCAAGTAAATTCGGAAAAAAGAGGCAGAGAAGTTAATAAATTTTACAATTTGTATTAAATCCTGGTAAATCTAATTGAAATTCAAATCTGCGGGAAAAAACGATATTAGCTCAATTATTTTATTTTAATTTATATCTTTTAAAGTTTTCTAAAAATAAATGAAATGATTACTGCATTTTATTTTTCATTTCATAGTCATGTAAGCGACTGAAGTAGTTCCAAACAAAACATTTCTTTTTTTTTGTAATAGGTATCATAATGATATAAAGAAAATCTTGTTTATTATTGTTTATAAATCAATATTAATATTATACTTGCAACGTAAATTCTCAAATTTCTATCTTTTCGAACGCTCTAATAATTAAAAATGGTGCCGTAGATTAACGAAAATAAATATATAAATATTCTATCATTCGAGTGGGTGCGTACAGTTAATTAATAAGTTTTCATTAATAATTCCTACTTAAATTACGAATTCATAGTGACATAACAGCGACACGTTCAAGTTTAATTAAAACTTGTTATAATATTAGCAAGAATTTCATATTTTTTGAGACGTCTAGCCTTATAAGGTTATAAGACTTATCGTAGACAATACAGTGTGTAAGTCTAATACGGGCGATCAATTAAACCAGGCATGGGATTCATTAGTGTAATCATGGATTACAAGGTTTTTTAAAGTTACTCTCAATTATGACCCCACAGAATTTATTTAAGATTATCGGAGCAGCACGAACATTTATTATTGTTGATATGGCAGTTATGTCATCTGCTTTTGAAATTAGCTGTCATCGAGTCTTTAACTCGCGTATGTTTAGTACACTAAACGAAGGAAACTCAGAGGAAAAAACTCGTGTATAAGCGAATTTTGGCATAGTTGTAGGGAATGGTGTTTTAAACCACATACTAAAAGTACTGGTGGTTAGGGGTGGAGCTAACGGGGGGAGAGGGGTGTAAGGGTCCTTATTTTTAATGTTTCGTAAATAACTCTTAAACCGTGGCTTATAGCAAAAAACGTTCTAGTACATAAGTAATCTACATAAAATTCTCTACAAAAAAGGTCTAAGTATGTTTCCTCTGGGATCAATGTGTCATGAGATAAGAAAGCAAGAAGACGGACACTAAAGAAATAAACACAGTTGTTTAAGTAGGTATGGCACATACAGAATGCTCGCGACAATTCCAAAAGATTTTAATGCTCAATTCCTGACCATATTTAGAGTCTTTAATGTTATATAAAATTTCATGGATTCGGCTTGGTTTCAGAGATAATCAACCTTTTTTTCGAAATAAGTTTTTCGACGTAACTCGTCATAAAACTTCTTTTTGATTACAATACTACCACAATGTGTTTTAATATTACCACACTTTTTGCCTGGCAATTAAAAAATGGGAATAAACTTGACGCAATAACCTGTCCCTAAAAAAATATTAAAATAAATAATTTTAACAAATTGTTGTTATGATAAAAAGTACTGGAAATGTTAAAAGTATGCAAAAAGTCTAAAAAAAAAGAGAAAAAAAAATTGTTTTTGGTGGTATTTGACATTAGGTCTCATAATAATTTTTGTTTGTTTTGATGTCTAGAATGCATAGTTAAAATCTTTTGACGATGATTATGAGAATATTTTAGGTTTAGAAGATAATTAGGAATTTTATTTTTACAAATAAGTATACAGGGCGCGCCCGGGCGCGAGCATTCCAAAAGATTTTAAGTATGCATTCTAGATATCAAAATAAACAAAAATGATTATGAGACCTCATGTCAAATACCACCAAAAAAAAAAATTTTTTTTCTCTTTTTTTTAGGTTTTTTGTATACTTTTTAACATTTCCAGTACTTTTTATCACAACAACAATTTGTTAAAATTATTTATTTTATTAATTTTTTTAGGGACAGGTTATTTCGTCAATTTTATTCCCATTTTTTGATTGCCAGGCAAAAGGTGTGGTAATATTAAAACACGTTGTGGTAGAATTGTAATTAAAAAGAAGTTTTATGACGAGTTACGTCGAAAAACTTATTTCGAAAAAAAGGTTGATTATCTCTGAAACCAAGCCGAATCCAGGAAATTTTGTATCTCATTAAAGACTCTAAATATGGTCAGGAATCGATCATTAAAATCTTTTGGAATGCTCGCGAGCATTCTGTATGTGCCATACCTACTTAAACAAATGTGTTTATTTCTTTAGTGTCCATCTTCTTGCTTTCTTATCTCATGACACATTGATCCCAGAGGAAACATGCGTATTTCTTTTTTGTAGAGAATTTTATGTAGATTACTTATGTACTAGAACGTATTTTGCTACAAGCCACGGTTTACGAGTTATTTACGAAAAATTAAAAATAAGGACCTTTACACCCCCCTCCCCCCGTTAGCTCCACCCCTATCCACCAGTACTTCTAGTACGTGGTTTAAAACACCATTCCCTACAACTATGCCAAAATTCGCCTATACACGAGTTATTTCTCCCGATAGGCAACTTTTGGTCTTCCTTAGGTGGGCTAGTTGCTCTACATTGCGCGCCGAATTATTTTGTATGGAAAATTTTGTTGCTCTAATTTTAAGTTTACCTTGTGCGAGAGAAACATGACATTGTATTATTTGCTGATGACACGTCACTCATATTTAAAGTGGATAGAAAAGAAAAGAGCTTTGATACCATTAATGAAGCGCTATCTACTGTTGTAAACTGGTTTACAGTAAATAACTTACTTTTGAACGCCAAGAAAACTAAGTGCATTAAATTTACCTTACCCAATGTTAAGCAGGTAAGCAACAGTATGAACAAAGTAAATGGTGAATCACTGGAATTTGAAGATCAGACAGTTTTTTTGGGTGTGACGTTAGACTCTAAACTACAATGGCATGCACAGGTGGCAGCATTGGCCGGCAAACTCAGCTCTGCCGCATATGCAGTGAGGCGAATCAGGCACCTGACGAACGTCGAGACGGCTAGGCTGGTATACTTCAGCTACTTCCACAGTGTCATGTCATACGGAATTTTGTTGTGGGGGAAAGCGGCAGATATTCAGACCATCTTTGTGCTACAAAAGCGAGCTGTGCGCTCCATTTATGAACTAGGTGCTCGGGTCTCCCTTAGGGAGAAATTTAAAGAGGTACACATACTTACTGTAGCCTCCCAATACATCCTGGACAATATTATGTATGTTCGTAAAAACATTCATGAATTCAAGAAGAATAGTGATGTTCACAACTTTAACACTAGGAATAAACATAAGCTGGCTGTGTCGGCCCACCGTCTCCGTAAGGTTAGTGCGTCTTTCGTTGGGAACTGTACACGTTTTTATAACAAAATTCCTAGTGATTTAACAAATTTGCCACAGCATAAATTCAAGTCTCAGGTTAAGCGCTACTTGATAAGTAAGGCGTATTATACCGTTAACGACTTCATAAATGATAAGGATGCTTTTAAGCCAGTACCTTAACGTGTTCGGTAAATCAAATACATAAGTGAATGTTTACTATCATAGGTACTAATGTTTCATATTGTTATCATTAATTATAGATCTGACGTAAGATAGTCATTATCTTAGTTTTTTTTTCCGTATTACTAATATGTAGTCTTGACACTTGGAGACTTTATACATCTCCGAGATTATCTTTTTATTTTAATTTTTCCTATTTTAATGTATATTATGTCGACACTTAGAGTCCTTTACACCTAAGTAATTTTAATTTGTATTCAGATTTTCTGTCCTAGTTATTTCTATTTCAATTTTTTTTTTCTTGTGATAGTTGTCATATATGTAACGGGCAAGTACGAATATAAATTCTCATGAAACTAAATATGGTCAGCATTCATAGTATTTAAATTATATTGTCTGCCTGATAGCTTGCACAGTCATGCTCACTTTAAGGTCTCTGCTTACGGTGGCGTCGTTGATCGGGTCGCCACTTTCCCGAAAGAAGGTTGAGGGAGGCGATGGCTGAGATACGCGTCATACTCGTGAACGGGTGCTGTTTGCGGAGACCGGTCTAATCAAGCTCACTCATGGCTTAAATTCAAACAATTTTCCTGCTGTTCTTGATATGAGAAATTGAATTCGCTACATGTTTGTTTATTTGTGATTATTTAATATTATGACGCATGGAGACCTTATACATCTCTGAAACATTTAGTGAAATGTATCCGTTTGTTTTCTTTTTACTCTGACAACTAGAGACCTTTACATCTCTAGCAGTATAATAATGCTAATTTTAACGTTTAACTAAAAACAATTGTATGCCCTTTTACATATATCTTTACATCTATACATTTCTCAAAATTCATTAAATTTATATAATTGTTCTGACTATTAGAGACTTCATCTCTAGTTAATGTACTATATCTGTATTTATATTAAATCAAATTTATGTTTCGCGTTTAATTAATGCATGTTAGCCGTAAGATGTTATAAAACTATTATTTGAAAAAAGAAAGTCCCGCTGAGTTTCTTGCCGGATTCTTCTCAGGCAGTGGTGTAGGGTTAGAACCGGAGGTAGTTTTTTTTTCTCTCATTCGCTATTTAGTTTAACGATTCAAAAGCGCTCGTTGCTGGGCCTAATTGAATAAAGAATATTTTGACTTTGACTTTGACTAAGTAAAAGTTATTTTGTGTGTTTATTATGTAGTAAACTAACACCCGTTAAGAGCTTCGCCCGTATTAGACTTACACCCTTTTTTGATATACCCGACAAATTCGACCGGTCTCCGCTAAGCTGGAGTGTCCGAGTGGCTTAGGCATCAACCGCGAAAGCTGAGGACGTAGGTTCGAATCCCACCTCGCGCGTTGGTAAAGTCAGTATTTTTTGGTATATGACATCTAATATAAGAATTTCATAAACAAACAAACTTCTCATAGAGTTCCGCAATTAGATATTACACATTTCACGTCCACGTCACACAATTTGCAAAATAGTTTAATATATCGTCGGTTGTAATATGAATTAATGTAACCACCAAAATGACGAAATTGAGTTAAGTATACCGTTCAACTGCAAATTTCCTGCTCTATCGAAAGGTGTATAATAACATTTTGATATTCAGAAAAAAATATCGAATACGTTAACAAAAACTTTGCCATTTTATTAGGTTTCTACGTTTTTTTATTAACGTATGCAACGGTTTCAAAAAATCATAGACAATATTTTAACGTAAATACGAATTTATAAGTACAAAATATGTCCTTCCTAATGTACTCACCATAATTATTTTTATAAATGTCAATGCTGTAAGCGCCATTTGTATTGTATGGCTCATAAGCTATTTGGTTTCAATTTGTGAGTTACACTAAATTACGAAATCCACTTTTGATGATTTTCATTAAATTATTAACGTAAGCCCAAATTTTTTTTTATATTTAACGTAAGCACCAGCCATTTCCTGAACTACAACTGTGGTCGCAGTTAGTAACTGTGCGTCAAATAGACCTCTCAAAAATAAAACAAACAAGATAAACATCATTTCAATAGGATAATTAACTAAAAAGATACAACATAATTTATAAATGACAAATTCGTTTTTGGGCCCTCCTGAAAAATCGTCATTTGGTGGTTACATTAATTCATATTACAACTGACGATATTATGTGATAATCGTAAAATATTAGGTAAAAGGCGACTGCAGAATCCAGGTAATCTGGTCACTAGACTAATTTTGTAATAACTAACAAGAATAACATTTCCAAATATAAATATCTGAGATCGAATACCTGTTACTGAATTTATTATGTAACTCATTGCACTACTGATTAATCTTTATTTGTGCAGTCAAAATTAGATTAAAATAAAATATTTTTAAAAAACACGCTTTGTTCGTATTTCTTACCGCAAAGCCTTTCATTAAATATTGATACCCATAGTATCATGAGGGTGTATTTCAAACAGTTACTGTTCGTTGCCGCCGCGATTTGGGCTCTACTTTTACTCTACGCTTACGATAAGGTGGAGTGGAGCCACTATGTTATGCCAATAAAAAAAAATTACACCACACTCGTATTCATCGACCGCGAGTGAATACCGCGATTATTGTTTTATAGGCATATAAATATATTGTTTAATAGACTAAAAGTTCTCAAAAATCTACAAGCGTGGGAAGATTTTAATAACATGCGTAATCGCGTAGCTAATAAGAATCGTTTAATGCTTCAACATTAATTGGCTGAATGCCCTTTACATACATTCTAAGCCTAGTTTTAAGAAAAAAATGAAATTGCAAAACGACAAATCACACACAGGCCGTAAAATTGAGATTACATTTTATGGCATCACACTTTTAAACATCGACCTGCCAATATAAAATTGTAACTTTCGCAAGCATAGGTATAATCCTATAAATTGGAATTTAAAACTTATATAGCTTTCAACAAAGTTTTCATTGCAATTATGGGATTGACAGTGATATGACTATACGCAGTACCGAAACTTTGAGCTTTTATTGCTGGCCAGTAATAATAAGTTCGAATGAGTTACAAGGTATTCGAGTTGCGATGAAGCAACGGATATCGTATTCAGTATGATTCAGACAAAAATAAAAATATATCATATCCAACAACCTCTGTTAGTAAACAAGGCGAATAATTTAACCTCGTAAGGCCCATTTTTTTTAGAACAATTAAAATAATATCCTAGTGTCCTAAAAAAAGGACATGTTATTTTTAATTTTGGGAACTACAAAATAAAACTCACATTTCTTTGAAAAATATGACGTCATAAACCGTTATGAGTAAATTTTGTTGTCCTAAAAATAGGACATTGGGCCTTACGAGGGTAAAAATTCTATGGGCAGCCTAAATTTAAACATGCCGCCTTTTTCTCCAGACTTTGTCCCAAGATTATTGAACAAAGTATTTATGATTTTTTATCGAACTCAGATTATTATTGACATTTTGAATGAGATGAACATCCTGTTGCCGAAAAACAATTAATAAAATACTTTAACCTTTTGGACCCCAACGACTTATAAATTGGCACCGGAGGTTCAACGCCAAAGACTTATTTATAAGTCTTGGTCCACAGAGCAAGTGCGTAAAATTCAATTTCAGTTTTGATATTTTGTTGATGTGGCGTGTGAGTGACAAAAAGGTTAAAAGACTATAAAAATCTTTCGGTGGCCAGGTCAATGCCATTTTAATAAGATCTATGGCAATATTTGAAGTAACGCAACTATAGCCTATAAACACACAATGACCAAGCTTATTTAGACGCTACCGACCTTCAATATGACTCATTTGGCACATACTAATATTACTAATGTCACGACATTTGGGTTCAAGAAAGAGTGTCCTAATCTGGCCTACCTTAATTATTGCGCCATACATGTTTCTTACTTTACTAATTAAAAAAAGTTGTTTTGCAAAAGTTATTTTAGTACCTACGTAATAGTAGTACACTACGAGTAGATAGCCAGTATCTTTCTACCATTAACATAATAGTTATAAATTATCCTAAGATATTAATTTCTTATAACTAGGATTAGGAAGTTTGGTGGCATTATGTATACAGAGAACGGTGGAGACGTTGTTTAATTTTTTATGATTGATTGAATAATTAATTAATCAAAAAAAATATTAATATAATATATAATTTCATCTAATATTTGACTAGCAGTCAAGTGTTTTTTTTATAATAAGTAATTGCTTATGATTACTTTATTATGTTTATGGGCTTCGAGAACAATATAACCTTGAAATTGTAATCAATCAATTTGATTGAAAATTTATATTTTTCTAAGTACTCGAAAATAAATCCAGCTTGAACTGAACACTATTTCGTTATTATTTTATAAGTTAATCATTTATTCAAGTAAAAAATGTTTGTAACATCGTCTCCACTGTTATGTTCAATAAATGCTACTAAAATCCTAATCCTGCTTATAATAAATATCTTAGGACATCTTAAATCTCACGGTAAGCTTAATTCATGCTTGTGTTGTAGGTACTTACCAAGCGACGATATTATTAAGAGTATATAATAGATTAAATACATAGACAGCCACCACCAAGGATCAATATTTGTGATAAATAAATACACAAAAATTCCCTTGCCGGGAATCGAACCCGGAAGCTCCAGATTCGTGGGCCGGATCATTGACCAACTAGGTTTAAAATATCTAGCCATAGGAAATACTTTAGTGTAGGCACACTTAAATAGGTACATCTAAATGGTGTCATGAAATGTGCAAAAGTGACAGATGCAGATTACATTGAGAGGCATCCGGTGTTGCCAGTCGCAAATTCAACATATAATTAATTCAGATTTAATTTAGCAATGGCGCTGCGCTCCAAAAACCCCTTGCCATTTGGCAATTTACAAGGCTGACCAGAATGGGAGAAAGAATCTTGCGAATTTACGTAATAACGCTAAATATAATAAATGTGTGGCCGTTGGCTCCATAATAATATTAACGTTTTTAGGGTTCCGTAGTAAACAAGGAACCCTTATAGTTTCGCCATGTCCATGTGTATCCGTTCACATCATAGCTTAGTGGCCGTTAGTACTAGAAATCTGCAAAATGGCACAGGTATACATATTTAATCACGCCGACAAATTGGGAGAATAAAATATGGAAAAAATAGATCTCTTAAAAATAATAAGCGTATCAGAAGAAAGTTTATTTCTAAAGTCAGGGTTACCACTCAAAATTAAAAAAAAATGTGTCCCCCCCCCATCTAGCTTTTGATCCGTTGGTCCAAAAGATATTTATAAAAAAATCATGAATCAGCTTATAGGACTTACTTTAAAATAAAACTATGTCGAACATAATCGGCCCAGCCGTCTTTTAACAACTACGGAACCCTACACTGAGCATAGACATGTTCATTCTTGAGCCATATGCAATATTTTATACTGTGTTCATAGTTTAGTTTTATAGATAAGTCGTAAAATTATTTAATGAATGGAAATGCACATCTCGTTAAATAGGCATGTTTATTTTATTAACATTTAGGTATATATTTTTTTTATTGTTTGGCTTATTCACTTAATTATCAGATTTTTGCATTCCTATCAAATTATCTATTTGCTTGTATTAACCTATTAACTGGAAACCTACTCGTATTTATCCTCCTGGGGTCAGAAGTACTAATTTGTACTAGGACAAAATCGGTTTGCAGTGAAAGTCCAAGTATTAAAACAGATACTTGATGCCAAGACCCAGCGTGATAGTACTAGGACTAAAATATTTACACCCTCCTGGTGGATTTGAATTAGCCAACATGTCATTTTGACGTTGCTGGTTAGTTTGTATATATATTTGGCATTATGGCAGCATTGATTGAAGTGAGCGGGGAGTGATATTTTCGGTTTTTTGTCACAAGACGTCGCACCAATGACACATGCAACGAGAAAAGGTCAGTTAACTTATTATTATCTTTGTAATCTTGACATTTTTTTCACTAATATTGGTTTTATTTTCGAGATAAAGAAATAAATTATTCGTATAAACTGTTTTTTTTAACTTAATTTTCTGTATTTTAACATGTTTTTATATGAAAATGTATTCGTACTAGTACTAGTACACTGGGCAGTCATACCATAAATTGCTTTTCATGTTTATTTACTATCCTCCTTACTCTAATGTATTTATGTGGCCGTGTGATAAAGAAAATGATAGATATTAATGTAGAAATTAGCTAATAATATTGTCCTAGTATTAGGCCGTCGGGTTTATAAAGATTTTTTTCAACTCGAAAAGATGGTGAAGTTTTGGACTCACTCCAGCAGTCTGATTTTGAAGACGAAGATGATTAAGTTTTACATTGGTCTATTTTTATAGTGACTGTTCCTTTTTCTGTACTTTTGAAAAAAAAAGAAGGTTCATTATGTTAACAAAAAATATTTCACAAAGGTGTTTTTTTTTTTATTTGACTAAAAAAAGTTTTTCTTGGAAAATTTAAGTTCCTGCTGTAACGCATGCAATTATTTTGTATCTGGGATGATTAAGTTGTTAAAATTCTTGTTTTCCATAGATTTTCAAGTTTGATTTATGTGGTTTGTATTATATGTAAAAGCCGAATGTGCTAAATATAAAACAAAAGATTATGGTGTTTTTCTTTATTTCCTGGCAAGCCTAAATCATTATTATAACACCCTAAAAATATAAAACTTGTGTTCGTTAGGGTTAACCAGATATGAACAATGTTTGGTCTGGGCGTTCAAGACTTTATGAATTAGTTCTAATATTAGGACATTGGGTCTTCCTCGGATGTACCCTCTAAAAATTTGGGCCGTAGGAGGAAGGTTGACTAGAAGAGATGTCATTTATTATTGTGTTTCATTCAATGTTCTTTTCTTTTACTGAGGTTAGCAATAAAATAAAGATACCTATTGTATTATATCTACCATTGACATACGTAACTTTTGCATAATGTTCTCACATTTATTATATACGTATTTATATTCTACTTGTGTGAATAATCTTACGATTTTTCTGAGTTGTGTTGGATGACAATATTTTTAACCAGCTTTCGAAAAAGAGGAGGTTCTCAATTCAACTGTTTTTTTAGGGTTCCGTAGCCAAAATGGCAAAAACGGAACCCTTATAGATTCGTCATGTCCGTCTGTCCGTCTGTCACAGCCGATTTACTCGGAAACTATAAATGCTACAGTAACGAAATTTGGTAAGGATATGTGTTGTATGAACCGCTATAGGATTATGATACTAAATTGTAAAAAAAAGCATTGGGGTGGGGGCCCTCCATACATGTAACTGAAAGATAGAAAATTTTTTTTTGTTGTATATAAGCGTGTGGGGTATTAATAGAAAGGTCCTTGAAAATGATATGAAGGTTTATAAATCTTATTTTTATTTAAGCAAATCGTTTTCGAGATATCAGCTCTCAAAGTCTGAAAAATGTGTCCCCCCCCTCTATTTTTTAAACTACGCGATATAAAATTCTAAAAAAAATATATGTTATGCACATTAATAAACTCTGTCAACGATTTTTGGTTTGATTAAATTATCTCCCATAGTTTTTGAGGTAGGTTGATTTAACTGTATTTTTTAAATAATAAATTGATAATGGTACGGAACCCTTCGCGCGCGAGTCCGACTCGCACTTGGCCGGTTTTTTTTTGTTTTGTAAGAGTCTATGTAAAAAAAATATTAAAACCGTTTTCTGCAAGATGCCACAATCAAACCCCGACTTCGTGCCAACGGAATTATTTAGGGGTTATATACCCATTCGAATTAAAAAGGAAATTTGATAATCAGTTTTGTTCGGAAATATCGAGTAGGTAACAGACACAAAAAAAGTGTTAAATTGAAAACATCCTCCTTTTTTGAAGTCGGTTAAAAATAAACCACAATTGTTCACGGTCTAAACTACGAGTTGAGAAATAAAGCATAAGTTACGCAAGTGAAAGTGCGTGATGATGGCAAAACGGCGAACTTCTTAATTTGATCCGTGGCCTGCGCCGGCGCACCGTTGACCGCCAACGAAAGTGGTTTGACGCGTGCCCATTGCACTCTTGTTTTAACCAGTAGCCGTCCCATTAGCTGCCGCGACGTTCGAGTAAAGGTACTATAAAGGCCTCTGCTATGACTGCTCTTATTCTCACAACTACTCAAGGGATAGCTGGAAGACACCCCTTATTGTGATAAGCACGCCTTTGTACGATTGTCTTGTGTTTTGTGTACTTTTTTATATTTTTTGTACAATAAACTACTAGTATTACTGCTACTACTAAAGGTTTTAGCTGTAACGCTTCTTCCGACCGACCGATCTTCAAGTGGCCGAGCGGTACGGCATCAGCCGCGAAAGCTGAGTACGTGGGTTCTATTCCCACCTCGGACGTTTTACTCTGTTATATGACATCTAATATTTAGAATAGTAACAGGTTTCTAATAGATAATCTTTTACCTTTTCGACATATTTTGTATATTTGGATTTTGCTGATGTTTCTTTAGCAAGGGATTATATATTCTTACGATCAGTAAGTGGGGACTCTTATTGCTGATTTCTAAGTTACTTGAAGGTATGGACAGTTTTTCTTTTGTTACAAAGGTTCAAAGAAATTCGGTGACTTTTATCATCATGTTGTATCTTGTAACTTGTAAGCTGCGCTGTAAACATAATGTGTACATTAAGTACGAATAGTCTGTAGCCTATTCATTCATTGTACAGAATCGTGTCGTGCTGTGTTACGCGAACAGTTTCTATTGGTCTTGATCGTGAAAATTATAATTTTATACCATAAAGCATCTGCGTTTTTAAGCTGACGATTTTCTTTTCGTAGAAAGTGACATTGACGTTAGGCTTAATAGGTGACATTGCTTTTATTGACAGATTATATTAAGTGGTTATGTAATTTGTTCGTTTAAGTAAGTTTGCCTAGCCTTTACTGTTTAAAATTGGGAGAGAATAATGGAAATGTAAGACAATTATTGCAATAAGTATACAAAAAATAATAATGCCGTTTAAAGGCACATTTAGTACCTATCGTATGAGGGAGGGCGACTTGAGCAATCGAACCCATATAAAAACAAAAAAATATTTCGCTTTTTTTTTCTTCAACTTACTATTATTACATCCGTCTAATAAACACTGTTTCCTACGTTACTAATAACCTCACAAACACCGTGTATATAAGTCATATAATACTGAGCAACTTTAAGCATCGGTAACCCGACAACATTGCGTAAAAAATAATGAGGATTTTTGCAATGATATCACTATGAGGAGGTGAGATGGCAGCACTGAGCGGAAGATTTGACGAATTGTCAAAATAAATACGCGTATTTAATTTTCAATATATTTATAGGGCTATTTATTCTGAAAACCATTACTTTAGGAATATTGTTTTCTAAAACAAATAAAAAATAGTTCCAAGTCAATTGCCATGAAATGAACAAAGTTAGGTAGGTAGGTATAGTAATTATTTTTAATACCAGTAACTTTGCGCATCTGTTTTAGAGTTCAATCTGCAGTTTGCGACCGTGTATCAGTCGTAATCCATTACAAAATCAATAAAAATCCAAATAAAATAGAATTTCGATATTTTAGGTCCAGGTACCTATGAATAGTATGAATCTGACAGCTGCGTGGACCAGACGCCTACTCTAGCGCCGCCTGGTGGCAGAAAACATATCGAAAACCCTCATTTCCCCAAACAAATGATCGAGATCACGTAGGTAACCATTTTTCGCGATTTCGGGGTTGGTCCCGAACTAAAAGTTGTTCAGTAGATATGTACTATACCGTACGAGGTTATTAGTAACTCAGGAAATACCGTGTTTAGAATAGTTTAGATATTGGATATATAGGTATCCCAGCTATTCCGTTATTAGGTATGTCTGTCTAATATCTGTCTTGAACTCTGAAAAAAGCCTTTGTTTAAGGAACCATTATGGCGGTCAAGATTTTTAAACTTTTAATTACGTTAAGATAACATCTCATTTTGCTACTTCATGAAATATACGATTTTGTTATTTTCCTTCTGATGCCATGAATTAGACTTTATTTTTACTTTGTTCATGTTTTTTGTATGTTTAACTATAAAAGAGTTATAAAACCTCAGTATGATATCTCCGGTTCATTGACTTCTGATTATCTTGCAAGACAAAAACTTTTAAAATCCAAATCTGCACACACCCTGTCTCGTTGGACTAAAGTTTAAAATTAAATGATCATTTTCTTAAGGTGGGAATTACCTATTCGTATAAAGAATGTGCTTGAGCCCAAAAAGGGTAAGGCAATAAATATTGGTGAATTTGCATTGTAGTGGTAAATTGATGTGACTACGTTATCTACAAGAATGTATGTACTAAAGTACAGTCAGCCGAAAGTATGATCCATCACTCTTAGACTTTATTACCATAGAATAGAGTCGAAAAGCGGCAGACCATTTTTCATTGATAGTACGGTAAATAATGGATGTGAATGTAAGGTCGCAAGGTTAGGTAGGCCAAGTACAAAGGTTTATTATGGTATGATAAAATATCCGTGTTGTAATGTGAATGTTTGTCCTAAATATCTGATTAGTTCCAGCATACAGTAGAATATAGTATAGGTACCTATTTGCTTTTTTCTGGCAAACATACATACGAAAATAACAGAATATAGTCCATCTACCATAATAAATCATGTTACCGGGCGGAAAACAATTACCACGCACAAGCTGCACTCTGAAAATACTACGCTCAGCTCCAAAACGATCTAAACACCATAAAAATTGTATGAAGTTTGAACATTTCAGTCCACGCGTAGAGATGGCGTTTGTAAATTTAAAAAGGGCGTAAGTACCGTACTAATTTGAAGGCGGTTACGTTGTTTATGTTGAATGGTGAAATAGCCCTTCTGTGACATTCGCAGCAGCGATTAAGGTAATCGCGCTCGTTTATTCACGTCGCCACGTACAAGTTCAATGCAATTGCTGTATAAATTGCCAATGCTTGCATTATTTTAATAAAATTATGAATGTATGGCACAAAAACATTTGAATAGTATTGTAACGTGTTACTGCTGCATTATGGGCATTTACCTCCTAATACATCTATACGCATAGTTAATAGGATAGGCCTACGTCCAGCAGCGCACTTAGATAGGCTGATGATGTGATATATGTATTGCTGCTGGTATACACTGTAGGTAGACTCTTATAACCCGAAAGATTTTAACCATGCGTTTTTGATGTAAAAACATACAAAAAATATTTTATGAATTATGTATCAAATAAAACTATTTAACTTCATTCCGACGTTTCGAACACTTTACAGGGTTCGTGGTCTGGTGTCGCCCGCAGGTCGTTTTCGTAGTTTTATTTCATGAGTAATCCTCGCGGTAACCGAAGAAAATACTATGAATTATGTAATTTTTTCTGAAAAAAATTTTATTTTTTTACTACTTTTGAAAGTCATCATCATCATCATATCAGCCGAAAGACGTCCACTGCTGAACTTAGGCCTCCCCCAAAGATTGCCACAATGACCGGTCCTGCGCCACACGCATCCAGCGGACTCCTGCGACTTTGGAAAGTATTTTAATATAAAAAGTATATTCATAAACTGGCCCTTTACATAAGTGTTAACCTTTTTTTTACAAAATCCTCATTATTTAAAGGTTTTATTTTGACATCTATTAACGAGGTTAGTGAGACTATTCTCCATAATGGCACCAACGCCGTTAAAAAGATTTTAGTATTGAATAACAATTACAAAATATGTTTTTTTCAATATAAATTAACACAAATAACTCTGAAACTAAGCGATATCCAGAAAAGTGTATACCTATGACATACATAGTTTCTAAATGTGGTCAGGAATACACTGTTAAAATCGGTCGGGTTTAAACAGCCCACGGTGTATAAAAGGACGGGGATTCAAATATCTTGGAGCGGCCAGTGTACGCATAGATATCTGAGCAGATGGCTGATGGTCACGCGTTTACCGTTTATCGTGCTACGCGTCACTTTCGCACTTGCACACTTGTTAGAACGTGACAGCAACAACGACAAACGATTGAACACGGGACCATCATAAGCCTACAGGGGAGTTACCATGACGTACTAATACGATTCAGTTTAAGTCGAGAGAAAGGGACAAGGCTATACGAGTCCTATATGACTGTCCCTTTCCCTGAACCTAAACTGAGTCTCATTAGTACGTCATGGTAATCCCCCAAGACTTTATTATTCTCATGGTTTGTGACAATTCTGGAGTGGCAGGCATTCATAGGCTACGGTAGCTTATTGTACCCGTATTAAGGCCCGGCCACGACATTGGTCTAAGGCGACCAGCGGCGAGCGAAATCATAAGTTGGAACGAGATGCCGATATGGGAACTCCCTCTCGCACGTATGGTTTTCCGCTAAGCCGGTCGCCTTAGACCAATTCCGTGGCCGGGTCTTTATTGTTTGCTATCATATGCTAAAAAGTCCTGTGAAGAAGAAGAAGAATAAGAATTTGGTATAGGTCAGGTACCTACACCTACACAGTTTTTATGTAGTACGATCGAAGTCGTATAATTAATTATGTTTCCAGATTTCCGCAACTTTGTATGGAATTTATGTTTAGTTATTTCGTAATAGAGATATTTTTTTAGGGGTCGTACTTATCTATACTATTTTACAGTTTTCATGTAGTCTTCCCGGTATTTGTCGGCATTTATGTTTTATTTAAATAACAAAAACAGATAAATTATAACATAATTTTCCAGTTCAGGTGGACTCCCTTCATTCGTATTTTAATTTATCGCCAACTATTTTTTTTTCGCACTTGTATCATAATATACCTACTACATATTTATATTTGCTAAGCTGTGAGACAGTTTGATGCATTGTCATTAATAATAAGAAAGTATAAGTAGATATCTATTTATATGAAAAAAATGTAGAATAATGTAGGTATGTAAATCACTACTTCTACATAAAGAAAAATAATGGCTTAGCGGAAATTTTATTATGTTAACTATGGAATGAGGAAACGAGCAAAATCAAGTTTATGACTAAGATCTAATGGAAATCTTAACAGATAATCAATATTTTGTTGCCACGTCATAGTAAACAACTAAGGCTGTCACACACTGTCTTTATTAGGAATAGAGTATGAATTTTTATTCACCTTTAAAATTTTAGAGGGTTAATTCTGAATATTGATTAACTTTTATTAAGGGACCGACATCCGTATCGAGAAAAAAAAAATGTGATGTTCCATACAAAGACTGAGATATTAGTAGGCGGATGTATTGAAAGGAATAGTCCAACAAGCGTTTACATACTTTTATTTGCACAAATATTCATTCAAAAACAGCCATCACACTTATTTATTCTTACCTTTAACGTTACATAACAAATTAAGGCTAGTTTTAGTCGACGGCCTCAGTTTTACCATTATTTATATTCCATCTAACGTTTATATGTATAAATCGCACATATTATTAAGACCCGAAAATAACACGATTACACTCAAAATTATTTATATTTATATTTCCCGTTTTACAATATGTGCGCGCGGCGCGCGCCGCTTTTCTATTGTTTTTTCTTTAACTTTTTAAAAGTATAAATCAGCCAGTGCTTCAGCCTATGTGAAGGCGGGAACAGCTAGGCTGCCAGTATCGTAAAGTAATAAAGTGTTGCCTAACTATAATATTTGCTTATTTGGTATGGAACATCAGATTTTTTTCTTGTATCGGATGAATTTACGAACTTCGGTGTTTGTCGTAGCAGGCCTGAGATTTAGGACTGTCGAGACCACATGTGTAAACTTCTTATGGGGCAATCGTGAACTGCATAATGAAATTAATTCCTATCTTAAATTGTAATTTTTATGAGGTTTTTCTTATGGCTGGCTCTTCTCCACTACGTGATAATGTTTATGGCACCTAATTTTCTTTAAGATCAGAGTACAGGATGCTTAGCCAAGTTGCCAATCGCTAACGCTTCGTAGCGTATCGTAGTTTTCCCTCTCTGTCACTCTTTCATATTAGTGTGACAAAGACAGTCAGCTGCCTTTCGTTTACGATTGACGATTAAGCTTTAGCGATTAGCAACTTGTCTAAGCACCCGCCCTGGTGGTTTAAGCACTGGGTTTCCATGGTTTTCACGAGGCGGCTGACTAATACAAATTTTAATACTTGATTCTATGGTGGACAAAATAAAAGCATGAACACGTTTCGAAATGTGTTACATTACACTATTTCCCCATGGTATTGTTGCGATGAATTTTAGTTCGTGGAGTATTCGTGTACTTATAATTTGGGTAATGCGGGTTACATTGTATCACTGTTACTGTAATAGCTTGCACAGCATTACTAATTTTATTACTTTTCAAGCGTGTGAATTTTACAGGGTCAAAGGCAGGTTTGTTAGATACTACTACATTAATATTATACAACAATTGATTTGATGCTGGAAAATAAAACCTAAAATACCTATATTGTATAAGCACAATGGTTTCTTTGATAGTTTGTTATTTTCATTGTTTATTGTCTGAAAAACATTAAAGTAAGTGAGCGATAAATTTTATATGGGCCAAATTTGCTACCTTCTTTATTGACAGGATATAAATTTGAGACTGCATCTTATACCTACGTGTTATACATGATCAATCAAGGTCATAATAATGATTTTACCATAGATTTGTAGATACCGGGGCCTTTTTTTTCTAAGTTGGCTCCCCGACTTTTTTTTTTGGATTTGGAACTTTTAATATGATTTCCACTCAGAATAGCGTGCGTGAGATCTTTCGATCTTGATAGGATATTTTTGTATCCTAAGGTTTATCCTATTCCGTTACCATTTTTTTCTTACATTTTGTATTTTGTTATTTTATTCTAGAACGCATGTAAATTTTGGAATAAAAAAATATCCTGTTAGGCTCAAAAGAGCTCAAGATTCCGAGTAGACGTCATATATAAATACCTATGTTACAGAAAAAGTGGGGGGGACAACTTTGAAAAAAAAATGGCCCACTAGCAGATTTCCTAAAATTGCCATCAATTGTAGATTAGTTAGAAAAATAGTTACCTGAACTACATACTACCGATGGCACTAAGCACATGACAAGACCCGCATATATGCCCTCCCAACTGAATTTCTTTCGTCTCCTGATAACGCACTCATTGCCACTGACAACTGACTCTGTACACTCCATCACTTCTGGCAACATTACACAATGATTCCAAACCTACATGCTTCTAAAAAAAAGAAACATGTTTTTTTTATTCGAAATTGGCGCGGCAAAAGCGCGGGAAAAAGACGCGCGGGGCGCATGCGCGGTTTACGTACAATGAACCGCATTTTTTCTGCAGGCACAGACCTCCCGCCATACAGCCAGAGAATCTGATTATCGCACAAACTGGATGGTATAATGACACGACATATTGACCCTGTACGAGATTGAGATCTTGCGAAAAATGTGTAGTGTGGTTGTCGTATTGTTTGTTACGTTGGTTAATACGGTAACGGTAATGCAAAGGAGCTGATTATAATTATAATTAATTATTGTAATATTTACAGTAATTGTCCATTGTCTTTTAAATTATGTAAGGTTATAGCATTTTGCGACAAGCAAGATCTTTGTTTGAACTGAGCGCATGTCAAATAGGTAATTTGATTTTGAAATTGTTTAGCTACACATACCTAACTTATAATTAATTATAGTGACGTACAGGAAGAGAGGCCTATAGTATGCTTAGCAGTGGCTGAAATGATGACAATACAACTGTAGTAGAAAACTAGGGAAAGTTGAGCAAAAAAAATTGCTATCTAGAATTTTAAACATAAAAACTATGAAATGTTCTTTGGCTCCCAGCGCACGTAAATTGACCTAAAAGCTTGCGATAAAGCGAGGAAATGCCACCAGCTTCCTCGGTATAATGCCACAAGGCCCAATTTTAGATAGAGGTTTGATTAGTCAGATTAGTTCGATATAATTTATTTTGGTATACTTTTACAGTTTTGGAAATAAAGACAGATAAAAAATTAATGATTAAATGATCTTCAAACAAATTTTTGAACAATGAATAAGGGGCATCGAAAGAATGTAATTATTGTTCGATATACATTGCCGCTTTAAACTTGTGGCCATATTTGAATTTGCTTTACATTGCTACTGACAAAAAAATTTAGACCGTCATACAACTTGATTTAAATTACAGATTAGTCGTGGAAATGTTTTCCATTTTAAGAAAACAAGCATCAAAGGGATGTCTCTCTTTTAGAAATGTTTCTATCACTCTAGTTTTACTTAACTTGAGAAATTTTGATAACCTTGTTCATTTATTCAAGGCCGGTACCTACATGGTATTTTTTAAATAACCCATTACACGTTATTACGTTTTCGAAAACGTAAAAACTGGTTTACGTCCAATTTGGTAACCGTTACGTGTTTACGGAATTAAACGACTGATTATGATGATATGTGCTTACGTGCTCGAAATCACATTTTACGACGCAGGAATTCGGAATATCTTAACACCTGAGTAAGTCTCGAGCTGTATTAAAATAAAGAGTTGCATCGCGATCTAATCTATATTTTTGTTTATATTATGTATTACTCATGTGCAGTGAGCGTTTTAGAAAAAAAAAACAATTTTTTCGCTTACCATAAGCACATAATCGGCTTGTACCTTTATATGAATTAAATGTCTGAGCGCCGTTATGACAAGCGAACTACAGGAGTACTACTTCAACCGCTCACAATAATTAATTAGTAAATATTAAAAAGAAAATCATAGAATTTTAAATAGAAAATGGCAAACTAAATATCAGAATTACCTAAGTTCATAAAACTGGCATAAATGGTTATCCAATGGTTACAAGTTTCAGTTGCGATTCCAGATACCTTATTCAAATGTACCAACTTATCCAAAATGGAAAACATAAAGGAATAGGTATTTTAAGAAAAGAATTGACAAACGTGCGACACGTTCTCGCGTAGTGTTCTTGGTCTTGGTAATCAAATGTAACCACATCAAATAATCATAATTCCGCTGTAAAACAGTTATGGCAAGCGTATTTTTTATTGATAAAACACGTGTTTTTGCACCGAATGAGTCGTAATTTTTATGAAGCCTTCTCAAGATGGGTTGAAGCGTTGAACATTTGTAATGCGGCATACTAAATTTACATGGGTTGTTACAAAAATAGTCTACTCCAATTGAGAAAGCTTTATGAATTATTGTATTGAAATGGTATACAGGGTGTTCTTCTTCATTTGCTTTTAATTTAACGGAAGGTTATTTAGGTCAAATATAATTAATTTATCTAAGAAACTAGTGTCTTAAGTCTTAGGTACTGTTATTGAGTTGTTAAAAAAATAAGTGTAATGACATACCAAGTGTATTGCAACCTTTATTACATTCAAATGTTACTTATTTTGACATGTGCCGTTAGTCATCTGAGATTAACTTTTATGTTATTGTTAAGGTTCTCTCACAATTACTATTTCATTTATTATGTATGAAAACGTATTTTTTTTTTAATTTAACAAAAGCTGATATACCAGGCAAATTTTATTATGTCTCAAGTAACGTGTCCAATTTAACGCAAATCAACACGAACACCCTGTACCCACATACTTACTTCTTTATAACTGTGTTGTTACATATTCCGTCTTCAATAAAGTAATTTAGGTACTACTACTACTACCAGGTACTACGTAATGATGACGTCTTTCACATAAGTAAAACAACATTGCATTTCTCAATTAGATGCAGTCAATAATCTTGTAATGTTTCAATTGATATTAAATTTCTCCCAAATACATTTTCAATCTGTTTACAATTCTATAATCAACTCATTTCACTTTCATGCAACTTCCAATTATACGCACAAAATACGTAAATCCACGACGAATGGCCATAAACTAGCAATTAATCCACCATTCTAAAGCAGCCATCGGGACGAATATCACAGTCAGGAAGGCCGAGTGTTTTTCCATGGACCCATGTTAATAAATGTCGTTAAAAGCCATTATGGAAGTTACGGCAATTAGATCAGGATTTGAGAAAGGACACGGGTCAGGTATTGTTTTTAATGCGTTACCTAAGATTATGTTTACTTGGTTAAACACCCCTGTCAGTAAAAACGGCGGCAAATTAAAATGTTCTATGGTTTTCTTTCTATTTTTTTTATGCTCTAATGCAGAAAATATCATAAATCATGAGCGAATGTCTTACAAATCGATTTTTTGGTATTTTTCAGAGATGCGTTTTCAAATAGTACTGATGGTTCTCCTGTTCCTA
This sequence comes from Thaumatotibia leucotreta, assembly GCA_025490895.1. NCBI lineage: Eukaryota > Metazoa > Arthropoda > Insecta > Lepidoptera > Tortricidae > Thaumatotibia > Thaumatotibia leucotreta. The sequence continues at coordinate 86,102 of JALPQI010002969.1, forward strand.
GCAATGACTTCAGCGAACCAGGACTGCAATGAACCTCCAAAATGCGTGCCGGTGCGGGTAGTGCCTGCGATACCTGTCTACCCGGTCATACCTGTGTATTATTATGCGTACTACCCTTATATTTTTGGATAGAACCACGGGATTTTTTGTGTATGTCAGGACTGGTTGTGTAATAATCACCAAATTAAAAATATTAAAAATCGACTTCAACAGATTTCTCTAAGATCCCATCAACCATGACTTAGTGCCAACGGATCTCGGGATTCTATCCTTTCGATAGAAAAATCACGTTTCTCAGATATATCGATTAACATACATAAAAAAAACAGTCGAATTAAGAACCACCTCCTTTATAAAGTTTTTATTGAAGTCGTAAAAATAAGAAAATAGCACTGATGTTAAGTGTCAAAGGAGTTAATCTAAAATTATTACAGTAATATAGTGACTTGTTTTGTGATATTTAATTCCTAAATATAACATCTCTTTAAAGGGACTTTTCTTATTTTCTAGTTAAGGTTGATAATTCGATGATTTATACTACATTCAAAGGATAATGTGATAACTAATAACGTCGAAAAGAGGTAGACCTATTTCTTTGTTGACTGTATTTACGATTGCCGATGTCCATAGCAGGTCCAGTTCATGAAATGTTCCTCCTATAATTTATGTTTATGTTCTATTATCACTTGCTGAGAATATTCTTTATAAAAGAGAAAAAGAGTCTAAAATTGCTATCACTTTTGACGTTTCATTACGCCCTAGTGTTCCTGGGTGAATATCTGAGCGTTTCAACCGCCTAATTTTGGTGGCATCATTTTGCCGAAGTCTCTAAACCTCTCAATATTATACTTCGTCATTACTATAAGGTACCGTGCCTCCTTCAAATGACAAAGTAGCACATTGTAACGAATAGAAACTTCTGCAAAAATGATGACACAAAAATTAGGCGGTTGAAACGCTCAGATATTCACCCAGGAACACTAAGGCGCAATGAAACTTCAAAAGTGATAGCAATTTTAGACAATTTTTTTCTATTAATACGAATATTTTCAGCAAGTGATGATAGAACATAAACATAAATTATAAAAGGAACATTTCATGAACTGAACCTACCATGAACATCGGCAATCGTACATACAGTCAACAAAAAAATTAGGACTACCACTTTTCGACGTTATTACCACTGAATAGAGTAGAATACATTTTTTTGTTGACAGTACATTTCGAGCTTCTGTCTACATTAAATAGGTATTGTTTGTTACTAATTAACAGAAATGTATCTTATCAAACGAATTTCAAAAATATGATTTGGTGACCAACTTATGAACTTATCATTAGTTTCCTTTAAAGGCCCAAACAACGCCTTGTAATTAGTAATTTTACAAATAATACTAAATAAATATAAATGTATTGGAGCATGTTGTTTTTGATAATTCAATACATTTTGGGCAGTGTAGCGCTTTCAAGGGCTGGTACTGTAGGTATACAATTGCGGACCTTATTTTAATGCAATAAGTAAGAACATGTATACATATTTCTGAACTCGACTGTACAAAGCCAAGTTGACCTTTAGAAACTTTAAGAGGAGAAGTTGACTTCTATGTTAAATTTAGATTGGTATTTATTAATTTGCGGTTGTTTTAAAGTAAGTTAAAATATGATCTGCCCTGAGGTTATTTCAGGTATTTGTATAACTAAATATTTTTTGCAGTTGTTGATCCAACTTAGAATCCATTAATAACGTAAGCAGGTACAGTGGCGTTCATAATTGCATGGACTATTTATGAATTGATTAATTCAGAAACTGTCCACGCAATTTTGAACCCGACTGTATCTATATTATGCGATTTTATGATGTCCTTTTCACATTCATGATTCATCATCACATCATCACCCTTTTTCAGTCCAGTGCTGGACAGCATACACCTCATCTTTTGTTTAAATCAATTTAAAGCATACACCTGCTGGTGGTAGGACCTAGTGCAGGGTCCGCCCGGATAGCTACCACCATCTTACCCGTTAACCTGCCGCTAAATAGTTAGTCCTGTGTTCCAGTTTGGGGGTAAAATAGCCGATCTAAGTCCTCAGGGTAGGCAGCGCATAGTCGATTTTTTGGTCACTATGTCCTTGGGCCCCAGTTCCTGCTTTCCACCAGGCGGGCTGAGAGCTCAGTTCCCTTCAACACATAAAAAAACATAAAAATCTACGCGTCCATAGGCTATATGGACAGTATGGGCACTACATGTACACATACAAATCCTGAGATATCCGTCGGCGGAAATGTATGGAAGATCAGATTTTTTTGTTCATCATGGGCATCTTGTAATTCAACTTACCTACATACTTGAATATCACCAGATCTGTAAGTATTAAGTACTGAAATAAATAAATAATACCTAATTTTCACCTTTATCAATAATATGAAAATTTTACTGTTGATTAAATACTAAAATAATACTTGTCGATAACAAAAATATTGTGTACCTACTAATATTAACGATTCTGTTAACATAAGCGATTTGGACGAAATTAAAGAAAAATATTATTAGTAATCACAAATAAACCATGCTATGAATAACTATGGACCGAAAAGGTTAGATATAGTAGTAATATCGCCAGCCTTCGTGGCCTGGTTAGTAGTAACACTGCCTACGAAGCTGAGCGTTCCGCGTTCAAATCCCGGCGAGGGCATTATTTGTATTTAAAAATATCTATGTGTATTTGTGTAAGAAAATAAATAGATAAAATGTGTATGTATATTATATCGTCGCGTGGGATCCACAACATCACAAGCTTTAATTGAGCTAACTGTGGGACTAGGTCAAATTACAAATTACGTAATAATTACGCGTTGGTAATACATTTATGGTAAATTTAATTTCTTTCAGAATCGCTTTTTGCATTACTACTAATCCTTACATATGCCACCATAACTGTAGCAGAAGAAGAAACGACACCTGAAGAAATCACGGAAAGCACAAAAGAAAATGCAGACAGTACGGATACAACAACTGCAGAAAATACGGCGAGTCAGGAATCAGGTCCGACGACGGAGCCTTCAGGAGGAAAGAGTACATCCAAGGAAGAGGATGGCAACTGTGGTTGTTGCGGCGCATGCGCACCAGTAATGGCACCCTTTGTACCTATGTACCCAGTCTACCCTTTTTATAATTATTTCCCTTTCTATCCGTACATGTTTGGGTGAAACAGCGATGACATCACGTTCTATTTCATACAAACATTTAACCAGTAATATAAAAAAAATAAACAGATGGGTGCTTGGAATAACAAAAATATGTCCGAAAATGACATAATTACGTCACATCATATTTTTTACTTCTTTTGAAATCAAAAATGCATTAATAAAATCTGTCGGGTCGGGTTACTCATTTTCATCCTGTATTATTATTATTACTACCACTCCATAGCCGTCAATAACATGTTGCTACTTGTCTATTACAAACATTCTAACCATATTATTTACTATAGGTAACGTAGGAAGAAATATAACCACAAAAAAATAAAAGCAGAAGTGTAATTGTAGGTAAATCAATTGTTGCGTATCGTACTAACGCACTGTTACTCTGCGTCTAATAGGTACCCGATAATAGTAATAATGAATGAGAAAACTAAATAAAATGTTATTGATGCTTATTTTAAACATAATTATTTTCTGAATGTTTGTAACGAAAAAAAAGCACATGAATATTTCCGCTTTGAAGCGCTGCGTAGATACTGACCCAGACCGATTTCGGTCAACGCGGCATATACTTCGTCGCGTGCCTGCTATACGGCCACATCTCAAAATATAATGGTGTGCTAAAAGTGACCATATTTTCCTACAATACGGCCACATCTTCCATAAAATTAGATTTTGAAATGGCCATATAGCAGGCACGCGACGACTTGTACGTGACTAGGCGGAAGTTTAAAACGCAGAGTGGCACCCCCCTCATACAAGTCATATAACCTACTATTTAAATGAAATAAAACTATGAAAATCGAATAACTCACGTAGGTATATTAATAAAACTAAACTTCATCCCGACGTTTCGAACGATTTACAGGGTTCGTTGTCTGCGGGCGAATCGTTTTCATAGTTTTATTTCATGCGTAATCCTTGCGGTAACCGAAGAAAATACTACTATTATAATCTTAAATAAATAAATAAAAAGGTGAAGGAGGCTTTTACCCTTAGGGAGTCCCTTAACTACCATTTAAATCTTATAAGATTCTGAATATCGTACTGTACTTATATAATTTATAGAAGTGCTTGATTATCAAATAAAGGGACATAATCTTAAAACGTACAGAAGTCGAAGGTAGACATTAGATATCCGAATGAGATCTATTGTGTGACAAATCTTGCGCCTCGTTAAGTTTAAACTTTGAATTGTCTTCATTGTTCCATAATCTTAAATAGATTAACACCTAAAGATATAGAAGCGCTTAGTTTTAATCGCGAATCTTACGATATTATATTGAATAATGGTATGGTAAAATTGTGAAGGCGAAGAAATTTCGTTTCTTTTCAAATCGAATCGACCTTTGATTTTGAAATGGATACCTTTTAAGAAAACTTCGACTAAATAATAACCCTATTAATTTGTCGTCATCAATATGTCTATTATAATCAAGACTGAAATGGATAAATAATACTTAGCGCCTTCTTAAGTTAGGAGACGTTTATATAAAGGGAGTAAGTACCTGCTTCGTATTAAGTGAAAAAGAATTTGCAGATTTTAATAATTCTCGTTATTTTTTTCACAGCTGACCATAGACCATTCAGATCGTTTATATTAATGAGTCCCGCTGAAAGCATTTAAACAAACTTGCACGCGCG